>CAUYON010090472.1:0-44088 GCA_963573935.1 Arctocebus calabarensis
GGGGGGTGGGGTCTTGGGGTCTTGGTGTGTGCCACACCTTTTGGGGGCAAAACACGATTGTAAGAGGGTCTTTTCCTAACAAATGCAACCAGTGTAACATGGTTTCTTGTACCCTCAATGAATTCCCAACAATAAAAAAAAAAAGAATAGTTTGAATATATAGGATGGCAAATTTGCACATAAAATCTATAAGAAGACCCACACTAATATATATTCCATGCCTTTCTCATTTCTGTTTGGAAGATACAAATCACTTCTTCAGTCTATTAAAATATTTTATTTATTATTTACACAGTGGGCATCAAGAAAGGGAAAAAGGAACCTGAAGCTCTGAAGCTCATATGCCCTCTCCAAATACCATCTAGTCACAAAGACAGAGTGTGGATGCCACTGAGTAGGTAAACCTATTCTGTACTACTCAAGAAAATTTCCTTGAAGTATGTGATCATCTTTTTCTGAAACTGATCTCTACTCAGTGCTGTGGTTGTAACAAACTGAGCTGGTCCTGCCCTACAGATGGGACTTGAGCCGAAGGCTCTATGCAATAGGAACAGTGATACTTAGCTCATTCAACCTATTTACTCCAGAGTTTGGTTTAGAAAATAATAAGGGAAATGGCCAATTAGGAAAAAAAAAAAGGAGAAAGGAAAGATGAGGAAAGCTGTGGGAGATGAGCAGGGTGCTGAGCAGGAGCAGAGAACAGGAGAGTGATGTATCCTAAGGATTGCCCCTGGGAGGCTCTACTGACCCTCCAACTTGATCAACATCACTCCGTTTTACTTTTCTGTTCTGTTTTCAATTTATAAGACATAATTTTGAATATCAATGTCTAAAAAATGAAAGAGCACATAAAGCTTTCCTCTGGTTATTTTTTAAATTTTCATCCTTCTATAAACATTTCTTTCCTATCTAGAATATTCTTTCCTATTCGTTCTGATTGCTATATGTATTCCTCAGAAAACAACTCAAGTGTATCCACCTACTGAGCCTTTGCAGAATTTTCAAGGCAGGATTAAAGAACCTTCCCCGTGGATCCTATCCGCACTGCATATAGATATTGCAGCCTGAGTGCCTGGAGGAGGGGAACGTGTTTGATTTTCAGATCTTTTCCGTAACTAGCATGACACTCGATATGTATGAAAAGTATTAAATAAATGTTGGTTGATATAGGTCAAGATTAACTATAATCAGAAAATAAATCTTTATTCTATAATACAATACATTTTCTTTTTTTTAGAATAATGTCTGTTCATTCAGACTGCTGTAACAAAGCATCAAATATTGGGTAGCTTATAAACAACAGAAATTTATTTCTTGTAGGTATGGAGGCTAAAAGTCTCACATCCAGTTCCAGCATGTTCTAAAAGGGACCTCTTCTAGTGCAATTCTTTCTTTGTGTCTTCACTGGGCAGTACAAAAAGCTAGAGACTCTCGGATCTCTTTCACAAAGATTCCAGTCCAATTCATGATCTCTCTACCCTCAGGACCTATGCATTGCCCCAAAACTTCACGTCCCAAACCCTCCCAAACCACTACACTGAGGTTAGGATTTCAACATGTGAATCTTGGGAGCAAATAAGCCTTCAGTTCAACATAAAATTTGGACAGATAAATAAATAAGCCTTGCAACATAAAATTTGGACAGATTTCTAAATATCAAATTTACTTACTGGAAGTTAGTATCTTAAACTGTAGATTAGTAGAAATCATGTCAGCTTGCAGCAAAATTTAGCCCCACACAAACATAAATTGCTAAAATCCATGTAGGGTTTGACTGGAAACATTTAGAAAAACATATAATATCCATAGAGAAACATGAACAATTACAAAGGTATGAAATAAATCATTTTATCACCAATATAAGAATGGTGTTCATCTCGTCTTAAAATAACTTAGCTTCGTTCAATAAGAAATGTCACAAGAAAACATAGAAACATTTAGAAATTAAGCTCCAGATCCACTCAGAGCTTGTATTTTAAATTTTCTTTATGTTTTACCCAGTCTTTTCTTGTGACATATGTTCCTCCCTAGGCCTCAAAGATCAAGCCACGTTTGAGCTGTTCAACTTGCAACATCTACTCTCACTAAACTTCTCCCTTCCTCTGTATCACTGCGTCACATATGGACATTTGCATATGGACCACCCTATGTACATATGTATGGCCACCAGTTTTACATTTGCTTGACTTGGTATTATTTGTGTTGTTGGAATCCTCTGTTGAATGTATAGAAGGGGACGAATAAAATTTACTGATTGATTTTATAAAGTTCTAGAAGCAAAAGGTCATGCTCATAACACACTGATTCTAAAATACTACACAAGTACATAGATTTGGAAGAGAACCTGAGGTGGAAATCAGTCCATTTTTGTGATATTACATCATTCCTTTTTAATCAGCCTCCCAAAAATTTAGACAACTTTAGTTAGTAAAGAAAAGGAGTAACCTAAACAAAGTAATATAATCTTTCACCTCTTTTTCAATGAGAAATTTCTAAATTTGTTAGTAGAAACCATTTTCCAGATGAAAAACTTTATTTCCGAGTTTCTCTCCTTTTATTTCAAACCAATTTAAAAAAAAAAAGTAGGGGCTCAGCGCCCATGGCTCAACGGGCTAAGGCGCCAGCCACGTACACCTGAGCTGGCAGGTTCAAATCCAGCCCGGGCCGCCAAACAACAATGCGGCTGCAACCAAAAAATGGCCGGGCGTTGTGGCGGGTGCCTGTAGTCCCAGCTACTTGGGGGGCAGGCGGAGGCAAGAGACTTGCTTGAGCCCAGGAATTGGAGGTTTCTGTGAGCTGTAATGCCATGGCACTCTATCCAGGGTGACAGCTTGAGGCTCTGGTCTCAAAAAAACAAAAGAAAGAAAAGAAAAAAAAGTAGGATTTGGGGCAGCACCTGTGGCTCAAAGGAGTAGGGTGCCAGCCCCATATGCCGGAGGTGGCAGGTTCAAATCCAGCCCTGGCCAAAAACTGCAAAAAAAAAAAAAAAAAAGGTAGGATTTGATGAGAATCATTTCCAAAATGTTTCTTGAAAGCAAAGAGGAAATTTCATCTGGCTAGTGTCTCTTCCATTACTCTTTCCGTTCACCTGCATAAACTGCATGTGATTTCTGAACATCTTCCCCCACACCTTGCAATAGAGAATTTTGAAGAAGAAACTATACTGAGAGTGGAGGGTAGAAAGACAGTGGGAGGCTATGTCTCACTGACAGTATTGTCGAGGAGCTATGATGTAAGTTTGGAACTTCTGTCTTTTTTTAACTTGTAAAAAAAAAATAAATAAACTTCTAAAACAAGCCTTTATTTTTTTAATCACAATTAAATGGAATTCCTAACTGATTCACTAGGTATAGTAGTTTAAGCCTAGATAACGAAATGAAAAAAAAAAAAAATGGTGTGTTTGAATTTCTTCTTCCCAATTGTAGCTCTTCTTAGATAATGACAATTTGTTAAATATCTAAGCTAAGACATCGATTCATTGGATAAATACAGGAGAGAAAACGGAGCCTACCAGCAGGGCAGACTCTCTCGTTCCTCTCCACCTGGAATACTTGTTGCAGCAGTTCACACAGCTGTCCAGGAGTGAGCCTCTTTGTCTGTTCAAGCGATAGTTTCGGAAGCCATGAAATAAAATTAATCAAGCAGGCATAGAAATAATCTGAAGCCTCAAGATTTCTCAGGAGCCAATCTCCTGTGACAATCCCATAGACAGCTCCCAGGTCCCTGAAGGATCATAACTGTTAAACCAGTAGACTCAGGGAAGCTCAAAGATATATTCTAGCTCCTATTTTTATTTCTCCTAGTCCTTATTCAGACTCTTAACCTTGGGTTATTTTTGCAATAAGTATATGACCTAATAACATAATTGACATCTCATTTTGTATCAAGTTTCCAGAAACAAAAGTGCTAAAGTAAATGCTCAATATGAATGGGCACTTGTTTTAACGCTTTACCCATTAGATGTTATGGTAGAAAATGATAGGTTGGTTTCAGATTAAGGAGATCTTTAAATGCTATGAAAAGGGGGTTTGACTTTTTCTCCTTATACTCTCTGGACTCGCAGAATTTAAGCATGTCGTGAAAAGATAAAATAAAACTAGATCACCTGATAAATGCAATTCTAACCTACAAGAGAAATTTCCTAGACTTCAGGGCTATAGAATGTGATAATAATGCCATTTTCATGTACAGTTTCGAAACTAGCTTATTTTCCAGCTAAATAGGAACTCACTTTATTTTGAACTATATTTCTTTTGTAAGATGATGGTAGGAAAGAACCATCTGCCATGTATCTTCCTTCGGCATCCATATCCATTCTTAGTTCCCCACCTGACTCTCTATCCCAAGAAAGTGACCTGAGTGGACTGCATCTGACAGAGGGCGCCTGACAGAGCTCAGCTAAATAATGGACCTGGCAGGAGACTGGACAGAGGAAGAGTGAGGTCAGGGTGTGCATCTCTCTGACTCCTTCTGGCAGATTAGACAGAGTATAACTATGTCCCTTGGCAAAGTCATTCATTCTCTCAAAAACTCCCCTTGTATTAACACATGGTCTGGTCTCAGTTTCCAGGAACCAGCCCCACCTCTCTTTTTGTCCAAACTCAGCTCCAGTGTTTACAATACTGCTATTACAGGCCTAGAACTCTCCTAAGTAGATTCCTTATCCTATATCTACACCTGGGTACAATAGTTCTTTTACGAAATTTTTTTCTCCAATTTTCCTTTGTTGAGTGTACTTCTGGTTTCTGCTGGAAACTTACCTAATTATTAACATGGTAATAGAAATCCCCTTTACAATCACTTTATTTATCTGTATATACTACTTTATTATTGATGATGGGCCACTAAAAATTACCCTTGATAGAGGAAATAGTAGCCCTCTCCATATTTTACATGAGTTATCCCTCTAATATTAGAAGGGTTTTGCCCTCTAATATTAGTAAGATCATTTTCTACCCATTATCTAATTTAAATTATAATGATACAAAATTTCAAAATATTTTTATGGCTTTCAGGGGAAAAAATGACTATTGAGAAATCTAAAGAATATACCAGACTTTTATTTACTTATTATAAATGAGAACCAGTTTAATTAAATATCCCAAGTAATGATGAATGGGATAGTAATACTGAAATGATTAAATATATTTTTCAATATTCAATAATTTCATCCTAGCTCTTTGGTATGTCAGAAATATAAATATACATATACCATGCAAATGTATAAAGTAATATGAAATCTAATTCTAGTGTTATGTTGGAATCAAATATATAATTAAAATACCTCAAATTTACTATTCATATTATGGAATTTTCCTTTTTACTCCATAGTTTTAAAAATTCTACAGCTTACAATATAATCAAAGTTTTCATATGCTTGTTGGTTTTTATACTGGCTTACCATTCACAGCATTCAATTAACTGCTTAGATTTAAATTTTGTTTTGGTTTGCTTTTAACCTATGGTAGAAGCAACACATTTCAAGATTTTAATCAACTTTATCCTCTCATGTTATTCTTGCTTTAAATTCATTCATTTCTTCACGGAGAAAATAGAGTACACTCATAACAACAAATGGCATTTAAAAAATAATAACTATGCTTCACTTTCTATGCTTTCTTTTTTGTAGTTCATGATATTATATGAAAATAATAGATGAGATTCTTTGAAACAATGGATGTAATAATGTAATTTAATTTACTGTAATAGTTATAATATACTTAATTGAATTTTAAATTATCATTTTCTGAATTCACACATTGCATTTAGTTGACATATCAAGTTAACATGCTTTTTTTTTAACTTACATTCTAATCTTATTTGGTAATAACAGTGAATTCCTTCTCACAGCCTTGTTTTTTAAGTATTTCTCCCTCACTAATTTTCTTCATTCTTCTGATCTTTTTCCAGTCAATTGCTATAACCATTCTCTGTTGGTTTGGAAAAAAAAAAGTCAAAGAAACCATTAACTACATTTATATCCATTGAGTTATTCCTTTGTATTTTGTTTTCTTTTAAGAATTCGTCTTGTAAAAAAAAAGAAAGAATTCAACTTGTTATTCTTTCTCTAATGCAGTATGTGTTGCTTATTCTACTTCATTTCAAATTTACATTATACCAAGAGTCATGATTTCCTCATTTTTAAAGTGGTAAATGACGGAGAACTTAACACAGAATCTACCGAACAAGTAGTAGCAAAGGTCTTACTAGAGATTCACTTATGCAGATATTGCCAGAAAACAAATTAGATCTATTATAATGTTGAAGTCTTTAAATGAGTTTTTAATATATACTGCGGAGGAAACTGTGGCTTTCTAAAATTCCTATATTGGAGCCTAACACATAAATTGTGTTCACTGATGAGGCTTTTAAGGTAAATAAGGTTAAAGAAGTTAATAAGGGTGCTGCCCTAATGCCATAGGATTGGTAGCCTTAAAAAGGAAGAGAGAAATGTCTTTCTCTCTGCCATGTGAAAACACAAGAATAAGGCTGCAGTCTGCAAGACAAAAGGAGAGCCCTTACCAAGGACAGAATCAGGGCAGCTTGAGCTTATTTTTCCAGTTTCCATAATTCTGAGAAAATAAATTTGTTGCATAAGCCACTCAGTGTATGGTATTTGTTATGCCAACTTAAGCTGATTAGGACAACTAAAGAATATTGAAAAAAATGAATTTTAAATGTAATTCAAGTGAATAACAAAAAACAAATGTAGTATTTGTAAAGGCTCCTAATTTTAATTTCTGAAATGTTACATTGGGATAAAATCTCTTTCTTACACATTATTAACAATAAACTGACAGCTAGGCTAATTGAAATTTTCTGTAAAAGGTACTATTTTACAGATAGTGGTAGTTTATCTTATCTGAATAGGGCTCCAGTGGAAGTATTACCATTCTGAGAGTGAAAGGAATATCCATTAGTCCTCCATTGATCATCTTGGCTGAAATGTAATCCACATGCATTACAAAGTATAATATTAAGTATTGCAATATGCACCCTTTGAAATATATATAATTATTAAGTATAATATTAAGGTTTGAAATATACATAATTCTAAGTAAAGATAAACCTATGACTATTTGATTTCAAGGGTAACTAATAGCTACAGGACTATTTCTTGGAAGAATGTTTTAAGAAGGCCACAACAGCAAACTGAATAAGTTTGCATTAACTAAGTTTCCATTAAAAGAAAGGTAAATATTAAGAAGCTCCTTTGCCAGAGATTAAACACATAGTACACACCCAGTATCCTACTTCGTGTTTTTGGCTGAGTCAGTGCTAGACTGCCATCTGAAGACTATTTAACAAGATGAAACTTGAATGTTTTATTTTATTATTTTATTTTATTTTGTGTTTTGTTCTGTTTTTACATATTTAGAGATTCATTGTTATTGTTTTTATTTGTATTTTTTAATTGTAAAAAATTATAAAAATGTTGAAAAATATTTCCAAATTGATACATAAACAAATCTACAGTTCATCTTGTGTTGACATTTAATTCCTGTCAATGTAATAGAGTTACATATAATTCACTAGAGAATGCCATTCCATTAGTTACAATAATGAATCAGAATGTAATTTTTCAATTGCTAAGTAATCTAAATTTCTATTTTTAAATAAGCATAGAAGTTAGTATTTTATATACACATGTATGTTCCTTTCAAATGAATACAAATCTTACAATTCTCTTTTTTTGGTAATAATATTCAAGGTCAATAAAAAATCATTAATAATCAATATTGATTTAGCATAATCAAGTAGATAATTCCTTGCATCAAGATGCTTTCTATCTAGACAATCATATAGATCAATGTATGCTTTGTAAAAGGCAAGTACTTTCCTTTCAATTGTATATGAACGTTTTTGTCAAAATTCATTTATAATTATGAGTTAAAGTGATCTTTTTTTTTTATAGTCCGTATTTGGTATCTGCTTTAACAAATCTTTCAATACACTTACACTTTAGTGATAAAATGTTCATATTACCATATAAAGATATACAACTATTTAGCCATAATAATTAAAAATAAAAATATTTTTCATTTAAAAAGATTAAAATATTAACAATCTTAAAATATTAAAAATAATAAAACTAATTAATTTTAAAACAGTATAAGAGCAGAGTTTTCCAGAATGATCAGAAATTTGGAGAGTCATGAAGGCCCTAGGAAGCTCCCTGCTTTTTCCTTGTTTTGTATGCTTTCTTTCACCTGATTTGACGGTGGCAATTCTCTTTGACCTTGGCAGGCAAACTTCATCACTCAGTCCAACATCATTTCTTTCTACTCTTGACTGTGATACAAGGAAATAAAGCTGATTAGGTAGCAGTCATAAATTCTAATCCTTTCAATGTCTCATGACAAAAACATTCTACTCCTAGGTCCTTAAAGCTCCAAAAAGCAGACAGATAGAGATAGTTGTCAGAAATACTAGGAGTAGGTAAAAGGTTTTAGGGGAAAAATTTATTTTTCCCTTGTTTCTTGGAATTCAAGTTACATGTTGACTATATTACAAAAAGTCATAGACTTAGGTCATATATTCAGATAATATTTTGCTTCTCAAAGTTTCAAGATATTCTCTCTGGGCTGCTTCTGGAATGAACCTTCACAGATCAACACAGTCTTCTAAATATTTGGTGGTTTCTGTGGTTGGAGGAATAAAAAATTGGTGAGTTTCAGTTGATTATCCTCAAATTTAATTGGAAAATAATTTTCTTTCTCAGAAGTCCTATCATGTCAGAAACAATATGGAAGAACAAAAGTATTCAGAAAGTCCGAGAATGGTAGAGCTCATGATGTATGCATGTTTTCAGAGAAAGAAAATGTAAATCAAGGCTAAATGTCTATTCTAGTGGAAAATATCTGATTTTTCTATAATGAAAAGTTATCCAGTGTAACCAGCATTCAAGCAAAAGGTTAGTTAATTTTGATGAAGTATGGTACCGCAATGAAGAACAGGATTAGCTATTGCTGCTTAAGCAAAGGGACATCACTAGAATTGTGATCTGGTCAATTTTTTTCTGTTGTCAAATCCATTCAAAATCACTTTCTGGCTCCTGATCTCACTGAGACACCACTGGGCTATTTGAATAAATAAATTCACTGACATACATAGGATAAATAATCTTGTCAGCCTGATTATAAAGAGCTATATGAACAATATATTCCTTTTGATAAGCATTTACGTTTGTCACAAATATTCCTATACTCTGGACTTATTTCCATAATTCCAGGAAGTATATACTCACATATATTCCTAAATATTCACACCAGCCATCCTTTCCTCCTCTCAAATCTCTCTCTCTGACACAGACGTATCTACCTCCTGCATTGGGAGATTATCTCTGGTAGTTTCGTGTGATTAGCTTTGTCACAAGAAATGTATGGGGAATACCAAGTCATTCTTTGTATCCAGGTCTGGCCCATAAATACCCATTCAGTCTCTCTCTCTTTCCCGCTCTCTCCTCACACACATCCACATCCACTTTGCACTAACCTATGTAGTGCTTTGATCCCAGGGAGGGATTCAAGGGTGAGGTATTATGAGTAGGAAACTGGGAGACAGAGCTGAGGCCAGATGCAGGGGCTTGAAGATCAGGTGCAGGCGTTAAACAACTGGCAAGCAAAAGCTAACTACAGGGGCTGATAACCTCGGGCAAGTACCAACTTTGACTGGCTCTCAGCTCTTCCTGCCACCCTACGTGAACTTTGGCTAGTTACAGTCATTTACATTGTGACTTTAAAATTTCTCTGCTCCTAAAATCACCATGGCATTTTTCAAACAACCAAATAAAGTATGAAAATGGGAGGGCTCCCAATCTTGAAATTACTACCCAAATAAATTATTTGTAAAAATCAACCCCTTGACCTGGAATATTACTCCCCTCAGTAAGACTACCAAGTATCTAAAACCATTTCCTTCCAGTGCAGCTGCTCTCTTGCAAGCCTGCCCACTCCCTCCCTGAGGGTAGACTTTTGTACTTTTGCTTTCAATAAAAATATGTTGCTTATTTGGCTTATGTGGTACATCCTGAAATTCTTTTCCGAAAGTACAACAAGAACTTGGAGAAACCTCCATTTCGGGTCCAATAACAAAGGTGGCAGTAAAGCCTCTAGGCCAAAGAAGTGTTACTTGGAGCAGAGGTGCCCAGAACCACTGTCATTTGTTTAGAAAGACTCACACTGGGCTATGCATAAGAAGAAATAAATGTTCAGTGTGTTGAATCTGGAAATTTTGTAGGCTTTTTCTTATAGATGTTAAGATACTCCTATAACAGAACAAACATTCAGGAAAATCATTAGTCACTGCCCATGGATACATGAGGGTTTTTATGCAGAATATATGTGCTTCTAATTAAATTAGGCAGCAAGATACTCAGTGGAGATACTGCTACAATGACACAGCATAATGTTCAAGCTTCCAACTGTTTCTTCTGAATCAACCAGCCAGAAGGAGTAACCCATAAGTCTTCAGATGTGTGCTTGTAGGGCAGAGGGTATACCTGCTTATACTGGTGGATCTGCCCAGGCCTCCACCTATATTGTATGATAAAGAGCACCAGTAATGATGCAGGACAGGTGGCTCCACAACCTGCCACCTTAGCCCTGGAGGTGTTGATGATGCAGTGGCAGGAGGTACCAGACTGCAGTGGAGACATTGGCGTCTTGCTCTCTCCTCCCGATGCACTTCTTGCTGTTAAATTTCATGGATGGCACCCTGCTGTCTCTTCATGTGAGTTTCCAGGACCTGAGAGTTCCAGCACCTTGCTGCTGATTGGATGACTGGCAATAACTGACAAAGACCCACGCCCTAAAAGTCAACACTGAGTTCTGGCAAAACAACCCCCTGTGACTATATAAACCCCTGAGAAGAGAGCCTGAGAACAGACCTCTGAGAGGGAATAGCGCAGCTTGTTCACCTCCTGGGTTCTCTCTGCCAGGACTTTTGGTTTGTGTAAGTTTTTGTATTTGTTTCTGTGAATGAATCCTGTCTTACCACTGAGCTGTGATCCTTCAATTCATTCTTTGAATCCCTGAGACCAAGAACCTGAAACTCTAGTATCAGTAATATCCAATTTCATAAGTGGGTAAACGAAGTAGTCAGCATATCAGGGGCAACTATATCTAACTTTTTAAAAGTGCTCATCAACTAATGAGTAGATAAATAAAATGTTACACACATACACACACACACCATAGAGTACTATTCAACCATAAAAGGAAATGAAATGATGTCTTTTGCAGCCATTTAGATGGAACTGGAGACCATTATCCTAACTGAAGTATTTCAGGAATGAAAAAACAAACACAGTATATTCTCAATCACAGGTTGGAGCTAAATAAGGGTTTTAAAGGATCATATAGGCATGTAACTGACCTTCTAAACTAAAGAGGGAAGAGCACAGGAAAGGCAAGGGGGATGTAAAGCTCCACTTTGGGTACAATGTATATTATCCTGGCCAAGAGTACTCCAAAAGCCCTGCCTTCAGCATTGTTCAATTCATCTATGTAACAAAAAATCACTTGTATCCCATAAGTGTCCTGAAATAAAAACATAAAGGACAGTTTTCCGGTTAAATGTCAAGTGTATTTGGGTGTATTCTTAACCATAGGCTTGATTTCTGCTTAACGACCATTCATGGATTCTGTCTTCTTCCTAAAGAAAGATGTGTGGCCATCTCTTTCATTTTATTTTTTTTTCTTAATTTATTTCTCTTTGCTTCTGACACTTATACACAAATCACACACGCGCGCACACATACACACCACTCCTTTTTTTCCATCGGGGTGAATGTCCCTGAGGCCTCCGCCTAGTTTGGACATAATGGACTCCCAGTTCTGCACACCCTATTTCACTAAGCAAAATCCACCAAAATACCTTTGGTGGAAGGGGTCATTAATGCCTACCTAGTCTGGAAAAACAAATGGTTTTATCTGGTACAGTCAAGGTAAAAGCTTGATGGAGTTCGAGGTCTAAGACCCATCCAATGTTTAGATTTATTTTTTTTTTTCTTAGCCATCTGGTTAAGTTCATGCATCTGGGAGAACTTGAATCTAAGAAATCTGTTTAGATTTAGCAAGATACAGGTGGCCTGATTGCTGTAACTATATAATAAGTCTATCTCTCACATTTGACATAGTTTAAACAGGGTAATTAATGTATCTGCTGGAGTTAGGAATTCAAAGAGACCTCTGGGACCTGATGCTTAATCCAGATGATACCTTCAGGAGAAATTTTTTTCAAACTCTTCTCAAGTCTGGAAATTTTCCTACTCATTTCGTCACAACAGTGTTTACTTCTCTACCAATGTTTGCATTAACTGAATTCAACACATTTTGGGGGGAAATGTGATGTTTGGATGTACAGAAATAGTTAAAATTCATCCTTTAGCATTTATGGCTCTTCCCTAAGTCAGATCCAGTGAGATATTTATTAATTTAACAAACACGTATTTAGCATTGCAGTACTATTATATTTCCCTAACACTGCTCTAATGGCTTTAACTTTATTGCTTTATTTTTATCTTACTATAGTAACGAATAAATGTATTTTCTCACTAAGAGAGGCATAAGAGGTTAAAGAATTTACCTAAGATCACGAAGTTTGTAAATGACAGAGGTGATCCTCATTTGAACTCAGTCTGAATCCCTGTGCTCACGCTCTTACCACAACACCCTGTAATACATTGAGTGCAGTAATAACTTCCTTTTTAAGAGTAAAACCATACAGAATTCTATAGATTTTCAACTGGTGTGCTGTGAGAGGATCTTAGGCCTGCCATGAAAATTTTTAAAGATCATTATTAAATGATTTTCAAAAGAAGTTCAAAGCACATTAAGTATATTTTCTTTACTCTCTTTATTAAATGTCAGGTTATTGTGAGGGAACAAATGATATGAGGTCACAATTTTTGAATTTTTTAAGTAGAGTCCCTCTTGTAGTTTAGTCCCACACCCAAAAGGTGTGCCACACACCCCGCCCTAGTGTCCCTTAAGTGGGAGCACACCAATGCCCCACTTCTCTCCCCTGCTACACACACCCCAACTGAAATAGAATGAAGTTTATCTCCTATTTGGGCATGTGTTAGATTATTTACTAACTTCATAATAAAATTGAGTACATTAGACACATGGCTTTTCCACTATTGTGATAACTTACTAAGAAGACTGTGTTTGATCTCCACCCAGGTAAATACAAAAGGTGTTGAGTCTCCCTCATTTCTTACAGATACATAGTGCTCCACGGTATACATAGACCACATCGTGTTAATCCATTCTGGAGACGGGGGGGGGGGGGAGGCATTTAGTGTGTTTCTACATCTCAGGAATTATAAATTGAGCAGTGATAAACATTCTAGTGAAAATGTCTTTATGATAAAATGATTTTTTTTTCTTCTGGGTAGATGCCTAGTAATGGGATTGCAGGGTCAAATGAAAGGTCTCATTTGAGTTCTTTGAGGATTCTCCATACTTCTTTCAAAAGAGGCTGTACTAGTTTGGAATCCCGCCAACAGTATAAAAGTATTCCTTTCTCACCACACCTGTGCCAGCATTTGAAACTCTGGGACTTTCTGATGTAAGCTAGTCTCACTGGGGTAAAGTGATATCTCAGGGTGGTTTTCAATTGCATTTCTCTTATGATTAGTGACATTGAGCACTTTTTCATACGTTTGTTAGCCATTTGTCTTTCACTCTCAGAGAAGATTTTGTTTGTGTCTCTTGCCCAATGATACACAGGATTGTTAGCCCTTTTTTGTTGTTGTTTATTAATTTCAGTTCTCTAGAGATCCTAGTTATCAAGCCTCGTCAGACTCATAATATGCAAATACCTTTTCCCATTCTGAAGGTTGGCCATTTGCTTTGATTGCTGTGTCCTTAGTTGTGCAGAATTTTTTTAGTTTAATGAAGCCCCATTTCTTTATTTTTGTTATTGCAATTACCACTGAAGTCTTCTTCATAAAATCTTCCCCCAGGCAGACATCCTCAAGAGATTTTCCAACACTTTCTTTTAGGATTTTCATCATTTCATATCGTATATTTAAAGCTTTTATCCACCTTGAGTCAATTTAAAAAAATTTTTTTTTTATTAAATCATAGCTGTGTACATTAATGTAATCATGAGGTACAATGTGCTGGCTTTATATTCAATTTGAAATTTTTCATCAAACTGGTTACCATAGCCTTCATGGCATTTTCTTAGTTATTATGTTAAGACATTTATATTCTACACCTAGTAAACTTTACATGTACCCTTGTAAGATGCACCACAGGTGTGGTCCTACCAAGTACCCTCCCTCCACTTATTCTCCCCCCCCCGCTCCCCGTTCCCCGTCGGCGTGGGCGAGAATGGGGTTTTAGCTTTCATATGAAAGCTATAAATTGGTTTTATAGTAGGGCTGAGTACCACTGGATACTTTTTCTTCCATTCTTGAGATACTTTGTTAAGAAGAATATGTTCTAGCTCAATCCATGTAAACATGAAAGAGGTAAAGTCTCCATCTCTCTTTAAGGCTGCATAATATTCCATGGTGTACATGTACCACAATTTATTAATCCATTCATGGGTTGATGGGCACTTGGACTTCTTCTATGACTTAGGAATTATGAATTGGGCTGTAATAAACATTCTGATACAAATATCTTTGTTATAATGTGATTTTTTGTCTTCTGGATATATACTTAGTAGAGGAATTGTAGGATCGAATGGCAGGTCTATTTTTAAATCCCCATGTGTTCTCTAAACATCTTTCCAAAGAGTCAATTTCTGTAAACAGTGAAAGGTGTGGGTCCAATTTCAGTCTTTTTCATGTGGTTATCCAGTTCACCTAGCACCAATTACTGAATAATTGTTCTTTTCTCCAATATATGCTTTGTTTTATTCATCAAAGATCAGATGGCTCTAAGAGACTGGTTTCATCTCTTGGTTTGCTAGCCTGTTGCATATGTCTGTGTCTCTTGTTTTTGTGCCAATATCATGTTGTTTCAATCACTGTGGACTTGTAATATAGCCTGAAGTCTGGTAGAGTTATGCCTTCAGCTTTGTACTTATTAATAAGAATTGCCTTGGCTATATGGGATTTTTTTTTTCTGGTTCCATAGGAAACAAAGAACTATTTTTTTCCAATTCTTCAGAGTATGATGTTGGCATTTTAATGGGGATTGCATTGAATTTGTAGATTGCTTTGGGTGGTGTAGACATTTTAACAATGTTGATTCTTCCTAGCCAAGAACATGGTTCTTCCATGTCTTCTGCTATTTCTTTCCTTAGGGTTTCATAACTCTCTTTGTAGAGGTCTTCACCTCTTTGTTAGGTATATTTCAAGTTATTTCATTTCCTCTGAAGCTACTATGAAGGGAATTATGTATTTGATCAGCTTCTCAATTTGGCTGTTATTGGCATATACAAAGGCTACCTATTTGTGGGCATTGACTTTATTTCCTGAGATGTTACTGTATTTCTTGATCACTTCCAGAAGTCTTGTGGTTGAGTCCCTGGGGTCTTCTAAATATAAGATCATATCACCATCAAAGAGTGAGAGGTTGATCTCTTCTGTTCCCATTTGCATGCCCTTTTATCTCCTCTTGCCTGATAGCATTAGCTCAAAGTTCAATACTATGTTGAATAATATTTGTGATGGATGACATCCTTGTTTGGTTCCTGTTCTAAATGGAAAAGCTTTCAGTTTTACTACATTCTAATAATGTTAGCTGTAGGTTTGTCATGATGGCTTCAATCTCTTTAAGAAATGTACCACCTATACCTATATTCTTAAATATTCCTGTTAGAAAAGGCTGGTGAATTTTGTCAAATCCTATTTCTGCATCTATTGAGAGGATCATATGTTCTTTTGTTTTTGCTTCTATTAATATGATGAATTACATTTATGTATTTGCTTATGTTAAATCAGCCTTGCATCTCATTCAAGTGGGATGAAGCCTACTTGATTGTGATGTATATTTTTTTAAATGAGTCACTACAATCTATTAACTAAGATTTTATTGAATACTTTTGCATCTATATTCATAAGTAAAATTGGTCTGGTTCTCCTTTGAGTTGGGTCCTTTTCTGGTTGTGGTATCAGGCTGAGGTTTGCTTCATAGAACATGTTAGGGAAGGTTCCTACCTTCTCAATGTTTTGAAATCGGTTCTGTAGTATAGGAATAAGCTCATCTCTGAAGATGTTACAGAATTCTGGCATGAAGCCATCTGGTCCAAGGTTTTTTGTTGTTTTTAAAAGACTTTTTATTATTTCTGCAATCTCAATGCTTGATATTGGTTTGTTCAAGAGATCCTATTTCTTCCTGGTTAAGTCTAGGGAGATGGTATGATTCCAGATATTGGTCTATTTTCCCCACCTTGTGAAATTTTAGGGTATAGAGTTTCTTGTATTAGTCAGAGTTACTCTCTTATATCTGAGCGGTATTTGTTGTTATTTCCCCTTTTCCATTTTTGATTGAGGTTATTAGAGATTTTACTTTTCTGTTTGTAGTTAATCTGGACAAAATTTATTAATTTTATTTGTCTTTTAAAAGTACCAACTTTTTACTCCATTGATTTTTCTCAATGATTCTTTTGTTTTCGATTTCATTTAATTTGGTTATTTCTTGTCTACTGCTGGTTTTGGAATTCAGTTGCTCTTCCTTTTCCTTTCCCTTAAGATGTCTCATTAGATTGTTGATAGGTTCTCTTTCTGTTTTTCAGATATAGGCATTTAATGTGATAAATTTCCCTCTTGTAACTCCTTTTGCAGTATCCCACAGGTTTTGGTTACTTGTAGCATCATTGTTATTACGTTTGAGAAATTTAATAATTTTCTCCTTTATGTCTTCATTAATACAACTGTCATTCATCATAAAGTTGTTTAATTTGCTTGATTTTGTGTGGGGATAAAAATTTTTGTTGGAGTTGAGTTTCACCTTTACTGCCTTGTGGTCTGAGAAGATACAAGGTATAATTTCAATTCTTTTAATTTTATCGAGGTTTGATTCATGACTTAGGATATGATCTATTTTGGATTATGTTCTATGGGCTTACAAAAAGAATGTATGTTCTTTAGCTTTGGGATGGTGTGTTCTGTATGTGTCTATGAAGCCCATTTGTTGTAGGGTTGCATCTAAGTCCCTTGTAACTTTGTTTTGATTTTTTGATCTATCCAGTTCTGACATAGGAATATTAAAGCTATTATGGTGTTATAGGACATCATATTGCTCCCACCAATCAATGTCTGTTTCATAAATCTGGACATATTTAAGTTGGGTGCATAAATATTTAGAATTGAAATGCTTTCTTGTTGTACTGTTCCCTTGACCAATATGAAGTGATCATCTTTATCTTTCTTAACTTTAATTTCTTTAAATCCATTTGTATCTGAAAATCAGATTGCAATTTATCTTTTCCTCTGGTTTCAATTTGCCTGAAATATTTTTTCTTAACCCTTTACCCTTAGTCTTATTTTGTTCTTTCAAGGTTAGGTGTATTTCCTGGAGACAGGATATAGATGGCTTATGCTTTTTTTATTCAATCAACCAGCCTGTGCTTGTTCATGGGGAATTAAAGTGATTAACATTTATTGGAGAATTGATAAGTGGTGGAGTTATATTCTTCTTATTTTGTGAAGGTCTGTTGCTTAGTTTTATCCTTTGCACCACTGTGGAAGCTAGATTTTGTCCTTTAGTTTCTGGGTTTTTACTTTGTTGGTGGGCCATTGTGATCATTAGAGTGAATACTGATGGGAAATACTGAGACCAATCTGGAGCTGGTCTTATTGTGGCAATTTTCCTCAATGTTTGCATATCAGTAAAAGATTTCATTTGTGCATCAAATTTGAAGCTTAGTTTAGCAGAATACAGGATTATGGGCTCAAAATTGTTTTAAGAAGGTTAAAGGTAGATGATTATTCTCTTCTGGCATGGAAAGTTTCAGGTGAGAACTCTGCTATCACCCTGATGGATCTGCCCCTATAGGTCAATGGTGCTTACTGCTGATTACTTGCAAAATATTCTTTTTCATCTTGACTTTGGACAGGTTCATGACAATGTGTCTAGGAGATGCTCTATTTGTTTTGAGATAACCCACAGTTCAGTATCTCCCTAAGAAAAGCATTTCAGAATCTTTAGTAATACTTAGCAACTTTTCATTTATGATATCCTCCAGTAGGACTTTCATTCCTTTGGGACATTCTTCTTCCCCTTCAGGAATACCTATAATTCGTATGTCTGAATGCTTCCTGAAGTCCCATAATTCTCTGAGTGAATTTTCTGCATTCTCGCTTTCTCTCTCTTCTTTTCTGCCTCTTTAACTTCCAGGGTTAACTCAAGAGCTTTATTCTCTAAATCTAAGATTCTTTCATTTTACTTTCTACCTCATTTTTGGTTACATTGTATTTTCCCACTTTCTCATCAATTATTTTTATTGTTTTTGCCAAACACACTTTATAATTCCATTTCTATCATTTCCATTAAATCTTCATGTGTGAAATGCTCTATGATAGTTCCTTCATGATCCCTTGTGGGGTGGGGAGTGCTCTATTCTGGCTTTCCCTGTTGCCATAATTTTTTTGTTGGTTACTTCTTATGTGTGTTTTACTCTTGATAACTTCATTCTCCTTTGTTTTCACTACCTTCTTTCCTCATTTTAAATCTTCTTAAATTTAAATTACCTTCTCTCAAAGTTTAGGTATTGAAATGGCCTTTAGTTACAAAGCCAAAGGAAAGATAAGGGTAAAGATCAGAAAGGAGAAAAAAAGAAGATAAAGAGGGAGGAAAAGGAGAGATAGAAGGAAATAATGGAAGAAAAATGGATTGAAAGAGCAGTAAAAGAGAAAGAGTATGACAGGAGAAATGGTGGTGTCTGGCAGGGTGTTTTAACGACACCCACACCTCTATGATTTTGGGGGGAATGGTGGGAAGGTCCATTGATGTCAGGAGCTATTTACTAGCCTAGAGGAAATTAAGACCCCACCTCTGCCAAATATAAAAAGAAATTGGCAATATGTCACAGTGGGGACCTATCCATACCTTCTTTCAAAGGACAATGCTAGGATGACACTCAAAACCCTGAGCTCATAGCCTCCTTGAACCAGGCCAGAGATGTGAACCCCCAGCTGAGCTAATGCTGTGACCCCTCAGCCCTCAGAAAAAAGAAAAAAGTGAAAAAATATAATAAAAATGGATAAAATATAAAATATATGTAGTTGTATAAGATAAAGAAAAAAAGGATATATTAGGTGTTGTATGAGAAATTTATGTGGGAAAAATGAGAAAAGTAGAAAAATATCTACCATAAGACAGAAAAGGGAGAAAAGTAAAAAAGAAAGAAAGAAGAAAAGGAGATATAAGACTGTTAAAAAAGTTAAGGAGTCTTTGCTATTGTTAAAAGTAAAAATGCAAAAATAAAAATACAACCAGACAAAAACTAAACAAAAAACAACAGAGATGAAATAAAAAACAGAAAAGAAAAAAAAAAAACAAGGAAAAATTTTAAAAAGTAAAATATATATATGTGTGTGTGTAACAATATATTTTATGGACGCAAGGTGGTGCTGTGATATTAGGAGATACAGAACACAGACTGGATTTTCTGTATATGATGTATTATGATAGGGGTTGGAAGCCACTCTCTATTTGCAAAAGTGACTGGATCTCGTCTTTTTGACTTCTTTGCCCTCTACCTGGGCCTGTTTGCTTCATCAGCATTCAGTCCCCATGGGACTGGGGTCCCAAAGCTCTTGCTGGACTTCCCAGGAGGCTCAATAGGCAGTGTTCTCTGCCAACAAAGGTGTCCTTCCAGGGCATGTGGGGGCCACTCGACTCACCCCAAGGATGGCTGGTGGAGCTCAGCAGGCACACAAGAGCTGGCCAGGGACTAGGACCTTGAGGACTGATCCTCTCCACAAGCCTTCTTCCCACAATGGCATCACCCCATCAGCAGCCAAGCCAATGGGAGACCCACCAAGCCTGGCATTCAACCCAGCTGCTGGAGGCTATTTGAATTCACTTGTTGCTCCTGTGAGCAGAGTAGTCCAAAATCATAATGCTGTAGGACAAACCTTTCCTGTCTCCAGCCCTTCATGTGAGAACCAGCTGACTAGTCAGCCTCTGCCCCTACCAAGCACCACTCTTCTGAAACCGTTTTCCTCAGCCCCAGACCTTGGTGGTTCCTGAAGTCTCCTGTTGCTTCACTCTGCCCCCAGAGAGATGTTTCTATGCAGATTTCTCCAGACATATGTGGCTAAAGACTACTTTCCCCTGTCTGACCACAAGTAACCAACAAGATGTCTCTAGTCTAGCATCTTGCTTACCCCCCCAAAAGTAAATTCTTAAATGCCTTTTTTAAATCAACATAATTTAAATGTGCCTCAGAATTTTAAGTATAGCTTCATGTGAACTATGAGATTAAAAATATCCTAGACCCTCAAGTAGCAATACTATAGATACTAGCAACATATGACTACTAAAATTAAATTTTTATTAATTATGTAAAACTAAAAATTCCTTCTTCTATCACATTAGCCACATTCTAAATGTTTAATAAACCATGCGTCATCAATAGTCACCATACTGGAAAACAGAAATAAAGAATACTTTTACCATCACAGTTCTATTGAACAGTGTTAAGTACTTCACAACTTAGAGAAAGTACTTCTCTATGGAAAAATCCCAGATCAAAGGCAATCACCGTGCACTAAACAAAGTTAAGTAGACTAAAAGAAGTCTACTTAACTAGTGTTTCTTAAATTAATGTGTATTTAAATCTCTTGGAAACCACGTTTAACTTCAATTTTAAATTTTAAAATTAAATTCTGAGTTAATATGTTCAGGTACAGCCTGAGATTCTGCATGTCTAAACAAGCTCCCGGGTATAGCTAATGCTGCTGATGTATGGATAATAGTTGGAATTTGGATATAGCTTGCATTAGGGTCCTTTTTTAGGTTTAAGGATCATGTTCCTCAGTTACCTCAGATTGCAGGAATATCAATGCTTCTGGATGTTAGAGATCATTTGGATGAAACAAGTGTTTTCAGCATCACCTTTCATTATTCTCAGTGGCTAACTGCATTGCTAAATCTAAGGAGCCCTTTATTATCAGTGAAGAGTTAACTCTGCTGCTAAGGACATTTGCTATGAACTATCAGGAGAGGCTGCACTTCAAAAGGGGGCCCATGTTTCTTTTTTGGCCAACACTATAACTAAAACAATTGATAAAATAGCAGAGGATATGAGTGCACAGTTTTTAGAGAGGATTAATGAGTCACTATGGTATGTAATCCAGGTGGCTAGTCTACTGACATTGACAGCAAGGCAACAATGCTTGTGTTTGTGTGATATATTTTCATGAGGATGTGCAAAAGGATATATTACGTGTGCTTTGATGGCCTACCCATACCATAGCTGCAGAACTATTCACGTCCTTGAATGGTTACACATCAGGAAAACTCAACTGGTCATTTTATGTCAGTGTGCATATGTGTAAACAATGGCTGCCATGACTGGACGGTTTTTTGGTTTCATTACTTGGGTCAAGGAAGTCACTTCTGAATGTGAGTCTACACACTTTGTCATCCAAAGAGAAATTCTGGCTAGCTGAAAAATGTCACCTAAACATTTTGCAGGATGTGATTATCAACCAGACTAAAGCATATGCCTTTAATTCACATGTATTCATACAGCTCTATGAGACGATGAACACAGAGCACACACATCTCTTTTCTTATACACAGGTGTGAGGTGCCTTTCTAAAGGGACATCACTGGCCAGGGTTTCTGAGTTACGAGAGTCACTCTAGAGATTTATTTTAGAAAAACAGTCACCCCTGGCAGTACATTTCAGTGACACAGGATGGGTTGCAAAACATGTTTACTTGTGTGACACATTCAACCTGCCCAACAGACTCAATCTGTCACTTCATGAGAGAACAGTGTTCAAGTCAGCAGATGAAGGGCTACCTTCAAAGCCAAGCTGGAATTACAAGGGCAAGTGAACACTTTCGCACGTTTCGAACATTAGCAGAGTTCTGAAGAGCCTGAGCCAGGGTCTTCTCTCTCTCAGCTGGTGCATGATCACCTTTCTTAGCTATCAAGAATTTGACCATTACTACCCAAACATAAAAGACCCCTGACCTGGTCAGGAGTGGATCCACAACCCATTTGTGAATAAACCAGGTAAGTTGACTTTGTCCATGCTAGATCATGATCAACTGTGAGAGTAACTGATTATGGCCTTAAAAGCATACTTGAGACAACTTAAAATTTCCCTGTGTTCTGGATTAAAGTCAGTGTGAAACACACTGAGATTATCAGATAAAAACCACTGAAAAACCTATTTCCATTTCTAGTATCCTATCTTTGAGGAGCAGGTTTTCCATGAGGCAACATCCATGACAAGAATATGGAGTAGATCAGACATGGCAGCACTCTTTGGGTGCCACTGTCTCCCATCACCCCCAGATGGACTGTTCAGTTGTGCGAAAACAAGCTCACTGATACTGCATTATGGTGAGTTGTATAAATATTTCGTTATGTATTATAATGTAATAAAAATTGACATGAAGCGTACAATAACTGTAATGTGCCTGACTCATTGTGAAACCATCTCCTCCCCTGCCCCCAGGTCAGTGGAAAAATTATCTTCCATCGGCCGATCCCTGGTGTCAAAACCCCTGGCTTTACTCATTCTTTTGATGTGGCCACGTATCTTGTCAGCTTTAACAACAAACTTTATCTTTTCCTTAGGGATCTGTTTACCAGATGTTGTTCATCTTAGCTTGAATGGATTTAGCTGACACTGTCTGAGAGCAGCTGGACTTCGCTCTAGGACAAAGGTTGACTTCGATCAACTTCATTTCTTGCTGCATTTTGGGCTCAATGGCAGTTAGATGTGGTCTTTTCATGGAGGAAGATGAGACTGCCAGAGCTCAAACCAACTCACCCAAACACTTTTATAACTTTCATTCACAAAATATAAATCACAGTGCTAAACACAGACAGTACACTTTTCCCATAGAGAGTGGAGGAGAATGGATATCTGCTGGATATTAATACATTCTACTACATTTTTCATTGTCACACTTTTAAAGGAGTGAAGACTCACCCTCTTTTCTCCCAAACCTTAGGTACTCAGTGTCAAGATCTATGAAGAATCTGATGTATTTAGCCAACTTGCAAATTAGCAACACAGACAACCACAGTTCACAGAAGCTGGAAGAACAGGAGACTCCTGAATCAGAGGCAAAGAACTTTATTTCTCACAACACAGCAAGAAGAATGATTTTCATGTTTTTATGTGCCCCAGCAGTGCTGCACTCATGGTGGGGTTCTGTCACAGCTGAAGAACCTAGAAAACCTCCAATCTTTTAAAGGAGCTACTAGCAAAGATACCCAAATTTTGCTTGAGAGAGATACATTATCCTATCCAAGTCAAGAAACAAACCTGCCATGTGTTCTGGAGGGAGTCACTGTATCCATCTTCCAAAGGTGTTTGCTATGTAGATATTTGGGGGAAGATATTTCAACATGATATAAGACATTGAGAACTAATATAAAGGTCCAGGACCCCTCTGACAGATTGAAAGACTCTTTTTCGGAAAAGACATTCCAAGTAAAGGAAGATAGGAGGATGCTCACATCTCGTTCAGTTTTATTTCTGCCCTTTACTGACAATTACTAGATTTTATCAAAAGACAGTTCAAGAAAAACAGAAGGCGAGAAGACCCCTTGCTTAGTTCACCTGACCACCAGATGCCCTCCTCCTGGCTTTGTGGTTCTGAAATATCAACCACCCTGGAACTTAAAGCAAATTTTTTAAATGCATAACTGCTGGCTGTGGACTAGCTTGAGCTGAAGCTCTGTTGTTCATGGAGTGGTGCTCTGAATTTCACTTTTTACATATAAGGCCTAATTATAATGCATTTAAATACAAATTTCCATTCATTTATGTTACATGTATATAACCCTAATGCATAGGCATGAGAATTTCCTCTATGAATAGTCATATTCTTTTCCTATATCCGGTTGAATACCCTACCTCCTTGTCTAGCAATATACCTTCATCTACTTTCTCCTTTTTGAAGTATGGCTTTACAGCTCTGACCAGAGGCTACTTCCTACCTGTAGGATGTAAGACCCTTAGAAATGAAGTTCTCCTCAAATTGTGCTAACTTTATTCCTCTTTTCCAGTCAACAACATGCATAAACAAATGTGGAGAATTTTATCTAAACAATGAAGAAATTGAAATAATTCTTATATCCCTGGCTTATACACGTGTCAATGTGGTGTCAACTTATGATAGCAATAATATATAATATTGATGGCAAATTACTTAGTGCCAGTCATGACTCAAAGCACTATTCATTATTAGTGGTCATAATAAACAATTGAACAAATTCTCCAGATTAGCAGTTTGAAAGTGATAGAAATGGAATATGAAACTAGGGTCCTAGTCATTAGGAACTGTTTGTAATCACAACCCTATTGACACCAAACTTGTGTTGTTTACTCACATCAAACAGTTCTGCAACTATTTGCATAGAAACTAGATTCCAATGATTCAATTCGATTTTGACATTAATTACCAGGAGTTAGTTACTGCCCGAATCTTGAACATCAATCTCTAGTCCCAGGCCCCCCCATACTTCTGCTCAACTGCCTATAATTTAAGGCAGAGTTCACACAAGTCTCTGCCGGAAATCAATACTTTTCTAGAATGCATAAGGGAACTCAAGAATTCTACTTCTTACTTCTGGTTTATTATAAAGGATACAAGTCAGAATTGAAAACACAAGAGGGCAAGAGGTAAGAGTAGAGTTTACATGCTTCTATGGGGCATGGCAACTTCCCAACACCTTGCAGTGTTCACAGTATCTCTGAACCATATCTTTTAGGGGGGTTATGCAAGTTTCATTATGGAGGCATGAATATTTAAACTACTTCCCATTGGCAATAAACTCTATCATTATGCTTTCTCCCTCCCTCCCTGGTGATCAGAGGGCTAGAAACTAAAGTTCCAATCCTCTAACTACAACTTGGTTTTTCAGTGACTGGAGATCAGTCTCTATCCTGAAGCTATCATGGGTCCACAAGGAATGCTGTTACCCAGAAAATCTGAAGGTTTTAAAAATCTCTGTGTCAGGAACAGGGGACTAAGACCAAGTATGTCTTGGGGTTTTTTGCATTTCCTTGAAGTTTTTTTTTTTTTTACTTCTTAATTTCAAAATATAAAAGGAGTCCAGATATTTTCAGTTACATAGATCATTTTTGTGATTCTTGAGTCCTGGTTATAAGTTTGCCCATCCCCCAAATAATGTTCATAGTACTTATTAGGTTTACTCCTCCCCCCACCTACTGAGTCTGACTGCCTCTGTGCACAGGGGAGCTCATCTGTTAGCTTTAGTTTAAGAGGGAGTACACGTGGTGTTTATTTTTCCATTCTTGAGATACTTCACTTAGGAGAATGATCTCCAGTTCCATCCAGATTGTTGCAAAAGGTATGAATTCACCTGTTTTATAACCAAGTAATACTCCACGGAGCATCAACTGAGCATGATTTAAGGGTGCCATTACTGATTGTATGAATGTTCAAAAGGAAGGCATTCTGGAGAAGACAAGCATTAAGTAACCTTAGACATAAGATAACCAGAGGATGTTCCTTTTGAAAATTCATGCAACCAACAATGGCTCTCTTAAAATCATTCTCAGTGGATATTTGTGGAAATTGACTCTCCAGTTTTGACACAAAATATTTTCCATGTTCACAAAAATCCCTTTCAAAAATCCAACTTGCACTTCTTAGATTTCCACAGAAACACAAACTGTGCTATTGAGAGGTCACATTCACAAGAGTAAGGGCAAGAATACAATATTCTATTAATATGACTGAACAGAGTATATAATATGATAGGAAATTCCTTATACTTCTTTCTCTGCCAAAATGCTGGTAGGAAAGATCATTTTCCCTTGACATAACTTTATAAAACAACTGTCACAGACCATGTTACAGAAACCTTCATTGAGTGGAAATTACATTACAGTGGTATTGTTCTACTTGATGTTACCACCACTCAGGCAGACTCCAAAATAAGTTTTAAATGGGAAAGACGTAACTGAGAGCTACTTTCATTTGCTTACAAACAGCAAATATCAGGACGTTCTTTTAATCAGTAATCATTAATAATAAATATTATTATTAATTGGAAATAATTAAGTAAACCAGATGGTGGGTCACACTCTTTTTTCTGATATCACACATATCCTTAGAAAAAGATTTTTTTATGTTCCATATTTTGTTCTAATCAACACAATGTCTGATAATTTTAGGCCTTTCTCCACTCTTACACGATTATACTCTTCTCTACTCGTGCAATAAATTGTGCACAATTTATTTCTATTATCCTGTTATAAATTACAAAATATTCTGGTTGGGGCCACTCAAATATCTGTAATAGGGCACAAAAATACACTTTACTATGCTATCAGAGATGGTGGGTCACCTCTGTGGTGCATAATGCAAGGGCACATGTCGGATCTATCAGTATAGAGTATTAATGTCTTAACAGAATAATTAGTATATATCAACCAGTGTGATGTAAGCATTCCTAATTCTATATCAAATCAGCACATTGTACCCCATAAATGCATTAATGTATACATGACCTATGTATTTATGATTTAATAAAAAAAAAAAAATAAAAATAAAAGGACTAATAGGAGTTAAACAGTATGACAGATATGCAAATTGGAGCTAGGGCTTACCTTTCAAATAAAAACAAAAATATTAGGCTAATAAGTATGAAATGTCTTATTTCATTAAGAACTAAAGTTTAACAGTTGATATCTCTTACAGGTCACTTTGATAACTCCTGTTTTATTTTTGTTGTGAAGATACATTCACATTCTTTCAAAAACTTGTTGTTATTTGTGATTATCTTTCAAATTTTTAACAGCAATTTTTGTGAAACCATGGATAAGTCAAAAATTCATGTTACTTTATGTTGCTTTGTACAATGGGCACTACTTTGCACAAATATTTGAGGGAAAAATAAGAATGCACATTATACATGGACAGTATGGCTTGGGAGCAGGAGACCCCTCCTGCACCCTCCTGTCTGGGCCTGCCAGGCACACAGAGTCCTAGTCATGGAGGTTCTGGAATCCAGTGTGGGTGGCTGGAGAGGCCTCTACTGATCACTGCAATCAGCCGAAAATCAGTGGCAGGGCTGGTGAGGAAGGCCACAGTTGTGGGGGTGAGGGCTGAGGCCTGAGGCCTAGCTATACGGAGGGGGCTCACGTGGCAGTCCATGGAACAAGCAGCCTCAGAAGCCCCCGCCTGTCTGGACACAAGCATGGCCATCTTAGCTGTGGGGAGGGAAGGGATCCCAGAGCAAAGGAAGGGGAAGCCTTTGCAGACCGGGCATCTGTGGGAGGGTGATGCAATCTGCATGTTTACCAGGAGAGCATTAGCCCTTCCCAGATGTCTCTATCCCAGCCAAGGCCAGCCACTTTCTTGAGGAATGTTTTCCTGAAAGTTTGGCCTCAATATTTGGCTATCCATTGTATATGAGAGCATGTTTTACATGGCAAAATACAGTACTTTTGAAGATGAGTTCAATTGTGAAGCCGAAGCAGTGCAGATAGCTTGAAATATCAATGATGTGTTTGGGACAGATGTGGCTATGTTGATGGTTTGAGAAGTTCCATTTAAGTAATTTTAATCTTGAAAATGAGCTACATGTAGGCAACATAACAACAAAGTGGACAATGATGAGCTAAAGGCTGAGGTGAAAACAAATCTATCTCAACCTATGCATGAATTAGCAGGAAGGTTTGATGTTACTATTGCAAGAGTATTGAACCATTTGAAATAAGTCAGCAAAGTATAGAAGCTGGATAATTGTGTTCCACATGAATTAAATGACATCAGAAAAGAACTTATATCAAAACTTGCCCTTTTTTGCTGTCAGGACACAAAGGTAAACCTTTTCTACAACCGTATAATATGTGTAATAAAAAAATGGATTCCTTTTGATAATTCCAAGAGTGTGACCCAATGCTTGAATGAAGATGAAGTGCTGAAACACAGTCCAAAATGGACTAGTCATGAAAACAAAAAACTAATGGTATCTGTTGTTCTAGTACTGGTATTATCCACGACAGCTTCATGAAACCTGCTCAATCAATTACAGAGGACAACTACTATAACCAACTGTATGACAAGATGATGATGGTTGTCATTAAGCAGCCAAGATTGGTCAATAAAAAAGGAACAATCCTCTTACAAGACAATGTTCAACCTTACGTCACATGAACAGCAGCAGTGTCACACTATAGACGTCAGACTTGGAAACTCTGTCATCCACTGCATTCACCAGACCTCCCACCAACTGACTCTTACTACTTCCAGGGTTTACACCACTTCCTCAAGGAAAAACATTCAATTCTCAACAAGTTGTGGAAAACGTCTTTTACACTTTCATTGCCACTCACTCTGCAGGGTTATTCACTGCCGGCATAGCTGTTGGCTTATACAAGCTACCATTAAGATGGCAAAACTGTGTTCAACAGTATAGGCACATAATTTTATTAATTGCACTGCTTTTTGCATGAAACATAATAAATTAAACTTATGATTTGAAATTGGACATTTCATATTTACTAAGGTGTGTACCACAGAAAAATAATGGACCTCCTTAAACTTACTGAAGATAAAATCTATCCCTTATGAAAGGAGGAGGGTAGAGTGGATGGGGTCCTGTCTCCAATGTGGAGCGTGGGTCCTTAGAGAACACATCTGGTCAACAAAAGATGCTGACAGATTCATAAAAGAACATTCATGACTTTTATGGATATTTTTTAAAAAGATATCATGTTTCACCATCTTTCAGTTATATTCTTCAGTTCTGATTTTGCCTAACCCATCTTTGTTAAAGCAGAACTTCCAAAATTCTGTCTTCTGACCCCCAAAATTCCTATGCTATGTTTTTCCCATAGAATGCCTTCTCAGTGAAATTATCTCCTTTCTCTTTCTTCCATACTCTGAGACCAAAACATTAAATGTCCTTCAAAATATTATATTTAGATTGACTGGGACTCCCTAGTCTTTCTGTAACTCATTTACAATGATAGATCATTAACAATTGATTCTAGATGCCAGCTGAAGTTTGTTTGATTTTTTAATGATAAATTTAACATATAACAAACATTCACGAGTGCCTACAATGTTGAGTAATGTGGCTCGTCATGATAAAAATAAAATGTAAAGATAACCAAAAATATTCTAAATTATGCATTTGAACAACTGTCTTTTTAAATTGATGAACACATTTATACAATTTCCTCAAGAACTTGGAGAGCCTTTATTAGAAGGAGTCAAGGGGAGAAAATCTTTCAAGGAAGAATAACATAGTTTTCATTGCAACCACTTTTAGAATTTTTTTCCTTAAAGGAAGCTTCTGTGAGTATAAATGGGTGACAATTTGGCAATTAATATGCAATTTTAAAATTATTTTTCATATGCCCTTATTGGGAAGAAAATCTTTGCTCTTTTTACAATATGAAATGATTGCATATTTCCAAATAATGAAGAAAACACTGGTTATTTTTACTTGCCATATGGATAACTTTTGGCAATGTGTATTCACATATGCTAAAGTCTCTACTTTCCCCCATATAATTAGATAATTTTTTGAGACCAAAGATTTAATAATACCAAGAAGCATTAACAAACTCATGTCAGAACAGTGTTATTGTTCTTACTGTTACATATTATTATGCACTAATGTATGAGTCGAAGAAATAGCCTTGTACACAGAAACATCATGCTCTGTAATAATACTGTATAGGGTGGTGCCTGTGGCTCAAAGGAGTAGGGTGCCAGCCCCATATGCCGGAGGTGGCAGGTTCAAACCCAGCCCCGGCCAGAAACCGCAAAAAAAAAAAAAATAATAAATAATAGTAATAATAATACTGTACTGAATTAGTCAGTAGATTTACTACAGGAAGAATAAAACTTCAAGAAGTTATATGCTACATCCATTCTAAATCTACTTTTTATATACTCTGTTTTCTCTTCAGATCATATAAATCTTTTAGCTTTTATCAAGTCTACTATTCATTTTAAAGCAACTGAACTCAGCTTCTAGTCATCCATGAGAAGATATAAATTTATTTCTATATAATAAAAAGGTGAAAATACCTATATTTTCTTATATAAGAAAATAAGTGTTCACAAAACACAATTTTATGTTGTGAAGTTTGAATGTATACCTAATACACTATCAGGCATTTTCTTTTTAAGAGTTATGTGTAACAGAGGAAGGAAATTGTGCATCTTAATCATTGGATGAATTTAACTTTCACAGAATTTGAATAAACCATTCCCTAATGAAACTTAATAGGTTTCTAGAGGAAATATTGACCATAAATATTTAAAATTACTATTAATCTTCACACTAAAAATTATGTTATGGCTTATGCAATCATAAGAAGAATTTTTATAAATCACTTTAAAGATATATACAAAACACAATATAAAATTTAAAAAATTAGACATATTTTTAAGATATCAGGAAAATATCTACTCTTAAAAATATAGAGAAGACATATATATATTTAAATATATATTCATTAATTTTAATTGAGGCACACAGTATTTTAAAAAAATGGAGTTTAAACATGTAGCTGATTATTTCTCACTACCGTATACACTTCTGTATCCACCACCTGAAACAAAACGGAGATATCTATTATTCCAGAAAGTACCCTCATGCCCCTTGCTAATTAATCCCTATCTTCCTCACAGAAGCAATGACACGTTCATTTCCATTATTATAGATTACAGCTTTTCCTATCTCAGAATTCATTCATATAAATGGAATCATGCAATATACAATCATTTAGAATTGATTCCTTTTGCTCAACATAAACTTTTGAGATTAAATCATTGTGTTTGGGGTATTAGTAATGTACTCCTTTTTATCATTAGAAAGAAATTATTTTATGAACACACTGAAATATGCTCATACATTATTCATATGAGGGACATTTACCCTTTTTTTCTAGATTTAGGTTTTCTGAGTCAGCTTTGAACATGGAGTACAGAACTTTGGTTAGGCATATGGTTTCTTTTCTATTTAGAAAATAATTAGGAGTGGGATTATTGAGTAAAAATGTAGACATATGTTGAACTTTATTAGACATTATGAAATAATATTTCAAAGTATTTGTGCCGTTTTACACTCCCATCAGCAACATTCGAGTGTCCCAATTTCTCCATATTATCATCAGCATTTAGGTTAGTAAGTGCTTTTTCTTCGTTTTCATTTAATTGGGTATATAGCAATATCTAAATGTTCATACATTTAAATATATATTCATTAATTTTAATTGAAGCACATAGTATTTAAAAAAAATAGAGCTTAAACATGCAATATACAACCCAATTTTAAATTGGGTCCTTTGATTGCTAATGATATTGGGAAACTTTCATATGCTTTCTGAATATCATACCTTCTTGATAAAATCACCATTCAAATACTTTATTCGCTAATTAACTGAATGGTTTGTCTATCAGAGTTGTTAATACATTCAAAATGCAAATATTCTTTCATAGATATATATTGCAAATAATTTATTCTAGCTATCTTTGCCTACTTTTAAAATTGTGCTATGTGTGAGTTGCGGTTTTTGATTTTTAGAAAGCCCAATTGACATTTTTTTTATGATTTTGTTAATACCTCCAAGAATATCTTAGGGTTTTTAAGTTTATTTTTTAGTTTCCCTGGAGACTTTGTTTATTTTAAATTATATGCTTTATATTCCTTTTTTTTTGCAGGTTTTGGCCAGGGCTGGGTTTGAACCCACCACCTCCGGCATATGGGGCTGGTGCCCTACTCCTTTGAGCCACAGGTGCCGCCCAATGCTTTATATTCTTAGCTTTCCTCAAATACCTCATGATTCTGCTCATCACAAAGAATAGGTCAGTAAAGATGGTGGCAAAACTGTTTTGGCAGAGCTAGTCCAGAGATCGAATGTTCATTGTGTTGGAAAATCTGCAATGTTCAAAATGCTAACGGTTTTGTAAGAAACTATTATTTTTGCTTAACTTCCAAGTGTTCTTCCAAGCTATCAGGTATATGGGTGCCATTTATTTTTTGTTTGAGTTCCATTTCACTCACTATTCTTAGTCTCATATCTCAATCCTACACTTCATCTTACCTGCTTGTTTCTCAACCTTCTGAGGTTTTTCAGTGAGGTGGATGTACAATGGGCTCCCTGTGCTGTGTCACACTGAGTATCCTCCCAGCTCGACTACTCAGGCCCACTTTTCACCATCCTTCTGTCCGTTCTCTGAGCTTTGTCCATTTATTATTATTTCCTTACCCTCTTTTATAAACTCATAAGAGAAAAATTCTGTTTTTATGGACATGAAGTTAATTATTGCTTTTTAAAATGGAAGTATTTCCTTCTGCAAAAGAAAAACATGATAAAGATAGAAATAAAAAAGTCATACCTATAGTGTTCACAGTGTACTATTTATACTTTCATTCAAAAGTATTAATATTAATGTCACCCCAGTCTATATTCACAGCTATCTCTAACATTTTAAATTATTCATGTATCATCTACTTCTTTGGATTCTATAGGTTTAAACACTTAACGTCACAAGTGCTGCCTCTTTCAGCCTGCCTTAATAGTGAAAAAAGTATACTTAGATAAAAAGGCAGAAAGCGTCTGGAAAAAAAAAAATCCATCTGGTCTGGTCACTCTATTTTCTGAAAACGTCTAACTTAAAATGGCTTTTAAATTCCTGAATATTTTTTGCATATCAGACACGTTTACTGTTTTGCACTCATCAGCTCTCTTTGTTTTTTGCAGAACTGAAATGAGGAAGTAGTTTCATTCAGATATGTAAAAACTAAGATTATCAAATATATTCCAGATTATAAAGCTGATAAAATGTCAAAGCAAAATTGGAACACAAGACATCACTTTTCTGTAACTTCGATCCCTACTGGAATACCATCACATTATAATAAAATATATTAAATTTAATTACTTTTTAAATAATGTTATAATTAGTATTCTGTGAAATTGTACATAAATGTCATGTACATTTATTAAAGTATAGAATTCTATGTTATTATGCAATAAAACAGCTTTTAAATGACAAATAGGCAAAATATGGTTCACATTTATATAGTTTTTTATCTTCTAGTTGAGAGGATACCTTCACAGTTAATTATATTGATTATGATTCTCAACTGTCAGTCTATCATTTGCCCATTTTCAAACACACCCATGAACAACATAATAGGATGAACAAAATTTTAAACAATCGAAATAACTCATTTAAAAATAAGACAACGATCAAAACACCAAACATGGATTAAACCCATGAATGTAAAGAAAAAAGGTAAGGTGTGTTTAAAATAAAGTCGTAAAAATGAAAGGAACACACTCATAAACTTACGTGGCAAAGGCATTAGTTCTTGTTCCTTAATACAAATAATAACAACAATCTCTGAAAATACATAATTAAAAGATCTATCTTTAGGCGTGTGTCAAAGGCATTCATAATAAATCTGTTTTTTTCATGGAATTGTAAACATATATATGGAAAAATAACGTGATGGGGCACTGTAAGGACTTGATGCAGAACGCAGTCACATTGCATTTTTGGTTACATAACTCCTAAAGGATTACTCTAGAGAAGGAACTTTTCTGCAAGTAATGTGTCATTTGGTAAAAGAAGAGCTCCCTCTGAAAAAATGCTCATTCTTTTCTGCACTCATTATACCCTGAGATTGTTGAACTTTTAGGGGCTTCTTTTTCCTATTTCCACGCAAACCATGCTCTTTCTTGTTATGCATCCGCATCAGCAGGCCCAGCTTTACGCTCCTCGTGCTGGCAGAGAAGCTGAAAATACTGTTGCTAGGCAACCAGATGCTGCGCATTGGAACTCTGTTTTTTTCTGATGAAAGTGACAGAGGAAAGATAGCGACATCAATAGCTTTCTGATTTTTTTTTTTTAACTTCACAGTTTCAGTGAAAAGAGAAGATGATAGGGACAAAGAAAGAAAAAATCAGAGAAGGCTGAAAAAGAGGTCTGGACATACAGAAAAAAACTGTGAAAGGGATCCCCAAAGAAGAGATTTGCTTCATAGAAATGGGTGGAAAGTATTAGACACACTAATCCACAAAATAAATCAGAACTAGGTACGTAGGAACTTTTTCTTTTCTTTCTTTTTTTTGGTAAATTTTATGTTCTATTGAGAAAGAAAATCAAATGCAATACAAAGTCTTGATCTTGAAATTGAATGTATTAGTCCATTGAAACTTCCTTAACCCTCCCAGCTTCCCTCTTACTTTTTCTTTTATATTATCCTTCTTATTCTATTTCAGAATCTGAAAAAATATCTCAAGTGAACATTTGAAATTTACCAGACTCCTCCCTGAAGGAATGATAAAAAGGTAATAGGGGTAGATAGCTTTGAATCTCTCCAAAGAATTGTCAGCCCTCACTCTATTCAGTTTAATGAAGAAAGACCACCTAAGTAATAATGGCTTTGGAAGAAAAGAAATGGCTGTGAATGGTTTTGAGTGAAATTGAACATGTACTGAACTGCAGAAAATGCAGACATGACAGTGGTAATAGATGGCTCTCATTTCAACTTGAATGATTTTAATATCAAGCCCAATTCACACACACACACAAAAAGACAACCCTACAATATTGTAAATACCGTTAGCAGTGAGATAATAAGAGAATACAAAGCTACAAGTGTATTTGTACATTTGAGATATTTCAGATATATATTTTTGATTCCTGATTTAAAAGATCCTATGTGTTATTTATATTGTTGTGATCCAGTTTACTCCTCTGCAAATGGTAATGACACCAAAGTTATAGGGTTTCAGGTTTATAATGAAATAAAATATAAACATCTGTCACATGCCCTGGCTTCTTTCAACAAGTGTTATATATTTATTGTACAGAGTATACAAAATAAAATATTGGCTATGAAATGTGCCTTTTTATAATCATGACTCAAGCATTATAAAAATGGTCCATGTAACCAAAAATATTTGTACCCATTTTTTACATTAAAAATATATTTTTAAAAGTTTTTTCTTCAACCATCAGTATTATTGAACACTCTACCACTGCTGCTTGAGGTAAGCAGTTAAGAATGTTATTTGTTGGTGTTCTAAAGGTATAATTTTTAAATTAAAATATTCTTCTTCTTTATTAGCAAAAATGGAAAAGAAAGAAGGTAGAGCTAAAATTTTTATTATGAAAAACTGAATTTCCCAACTGTTCTATTTTGAAATGTTTGGATTGTAAAGGTGGTTTGAGGACTTTCTCCATTCTGGTTAGCACAGCCCTGCCCTGAAATAGTGTTTGATCCACACCTATGATAAGGTTAAAGAAAATTAGAAACCTAAGGAAGAGAAATAGCAAATCACTAATTCTAATCCTATTATCTTGGCGCCCAATTGTTCCTAGCCCGAGCATTGTGTTTTCCTGGGACTTTACTCCAAATATTCAAGAAAAGATGGATGGAATTAGGAGAACCTAATTCTGGAAGCCAGATGCTTTGATTGGAAGCTTGGTATACTATTTATAAATAGAGGGAAACTGCTCATTTCTTCAAGTTGAGGATTAGAAACAGACAATGAACAGAAGAAGAATAGGAAAGGGGGTTGACACATATGGGCAGAATAAAAATAACGGGACGTGAAGCATTTAACTTTATTTCCAAAATTATTTATATTTATGGACATTATTTGCTAAATACTTAGAAATAATAGCTTCTTAAGAATACATTTTCTATGACTAAATAAAGATATCTATGGTGTAGATTCTGTATCCAGCAAGCCAGTATTTTCTTCTGTGTAAAACTGCTTTGTTTCAGGTTGGATGGTGTTTTGGGTTCCCTTCACGCTTCACAAGAGCAATTTTGTTTTTATCCATTGATTAAAACACCTTTAATTTTGCTAAACAAAATCACTAGTCTAAATGTTTGAATTCATTCACAGAGGTGGTGAATGACTGCTATCAATTTATAGCATAATTGAGAAAGTAAGTTAATTCTTTCAAAGTCATAGTAATTCACTTTTGGCTTCAACCATAAAGTCAAGTCAAAGTCTCAGGTACCTCCCCTCTCTACCCATTGTCCAAACATGAATTTCCCTTTACTAAATATCAAGTTAAAGGGTTGCATAACTTGCATGTTGTGAATTTCATGCAACGCTCTTTGAATCCCCAGTGATTTTTGTGTTTGACTTCCATACATTTTGACATCATAATACATTCAAGGAGCTGTATGTTTACCAATATCAGAGATTTTATTTTCTTTTTAAGTAGCTCTGCTCTGTTCTATTAATTTAGGTTCATATAAGGTCAGTGAGCAATAAGGTAGCCTGTGAGAGTGCCTATCTCCATCCCTTTGAAATATTCGAAATAAAGTATGCATCACCTCTTATTCCTGTTTTCTGCAAATACATAGAATCAAGTTCTTCCTCTGGCTCATTCTCTCTAATCTTTGGGACTATAACGAAGGCTATGAATTTGAAAGAGTCTCTAACTTTGACAAACTCCCCAGCTTGTCAGGGGCAATAAACTTGAAAGTAAATGATCACACAAAAGGATTTTGTAATCATTGAGTGTATGGAAAACCAAGAGCACAAACGAACATTTGATCAGCAACAAATTGGGGGCAATCGTTAGACAATGCTGGAAAGGTCTTTGTGGTTGAAGCCAAAAGTGACTTCAAATTCTATAGCTAGATCTCTATTGCCAGATTCTTTTCATACATCTTACTCCCCCTTTCTCTCTCCTATCTTCTTTCTCTCCAGCTCTTTCTTCCTTTCCTCTTTTTCTCATCCATTGTACTTTGAGATGTTGGTACCTTACACTGTGTCGGACACACCATTAGGTGATCCCAATTTAGTAATTTATGCAATCCTCTCCCTGCATGAAGGTGGAACCTGTGATTTTTTTTTTTTTCAGACAATAGGTGAAAAGATTTTAAGGTCCCAAATCAGATAATTTTAAGATTTTTTTTTTTAAAGGAAAATTGTCCTGTATTGGCCTGTGTACTCAGGCAAAAAATTCTTAACCTGGACTGAGGCCAGAGACTTTCTCACCTGCTGAGTTGGAAGAAGCAAGCTACCACGTGTTCCAAAGAAGCCTGGGAGAGGGGCTCTTCCCAGTCAAACCTCTAATGATGGTACAACCTAGCCTGGTACCCTGGTTACAGCCTAATTATCCAGTTAAACTGTGCCTAGATTTGTGACCACAAAAACTGTGAGGGAACTTGGTGCTGTGTTAAGTTGCTAAATGCAGAATACTCTATCACACAGTTACACTTTAAAATACATTTTTAAAAAAATCCCTGCAGTGTACTTTACCTCTCGAACCAAATAATTTTAAATTCTCTCCATCCCTCTCTCCTTCCCCCCTCTCCTTCCCTTCCACCTTCTTATGCAAAGTGAAAACATGTAACCTTTTAATTCACATAGAAAAGTACATAAAGGAGCATTCATTTTAAAAAGAATCAAGCAATGCTAATTATCTTTATTCTTAAACTTCAAATTAATATCATATGCTACATTGTGACCTGAAATCTAATTTACATTCTAGCACTAAGATCTATATCCTATTTCCTATATCCTATTTTATACACAGCGATAAAGTACAAAAGTCAAAATTCTCTTGGGTCTTGAAAAGTAAATAATTTTTGAAAACAGCATATAGCCCACACAAACAAGAAAATGCACTTTATTATAAACAGATGTGTAACTGCTTATTAGGTTAAATATATATTATGATCTATTCTAATTAAAAGAATCATCAATAAAGATCCACCTGTCCTTTTAGAAAATGCTAGAAGAAGTTTAATCATATAAATATGGGTTCAGGATGGAAAATAGTTTGTTAGTTCCCCACAAAACTCAAACCTAAAAATGGAAGATTTTATAAGTGGATATGGTCTTCTCTTCATTCAAGGAACTCTGGGCTCACCAACTGACTCAAGGAGCTGTAACTGTCTTTTCTGGTCATTTAAGTCAGAATTGCATTCATTAGGCCTTAAAATTTTCTGTTTAAACTTACCAATTTGGACTTTGGTAAGTTGCCCAATTATTTCAATTCTAGGGACACCATTATCAACTAACCAAAGTCAAAGGTCTTCAGAGAGTCAGATTGCTGTAAACATGGGTTTACTTTGTGGAAATAAAAGAAAATCAAACAAACAAAAAACAAAGTCTATTCATTCAGAACACTTTATAGCATAAGAGCTACCCACCATCATTTGAATTTTGGTGGAGACTCAAATGCAGTCAGAGAAGTGGGGAAACTTTGTAATAGAAAAAAAGAGAAGGCTTCAGATATGCCCTGACTGGAGGCTGTTGGTGTGGGGAAGCCATAGGCAGGCAGGGTAATTAGAAGAGGAACACCCTGGAGGACAGATTATGGGTGCAGATTTCACTTTCTCTGGTTTGTATTAAATTGGAAATGGGGATAAAAATTAGAAAAGTTGTGAGGTACTAATTAAATCCTGAACATTCGGAGAACCGTTGCTACAGAATTCCTTGTTTAGTTTCCTGGATTAGTAACAGCAAAAACAATCTGGCTTCCTATAAGTCTGCTTCATAGCAGGTTGACCTCCTGGGCTGCTTCCTATAGATTGAGGGTGAGTTCCTGGGCAGGCTACAGGTTGTGAGCCAGGGTTCAGTCTTGATACATGATGTAACCATCATGTTGTTGTCTACTCTGTCTCCTGGTGTCATTGTCCATTATGTTAACTAGGCCACCATTTCCTTGGTGACTAATTGTTGGCCCTTGGCCCTGATCCTCTACAATTACACCATCCTCATTGAACTCTGGGATCCCAGTATAACAGCAGACCTCACTGTGATTATTGGCCTACAGGGAAAACCACCAGAGAGCTACTCCCTGGTGTTAGGGTCCCTCATGGAGTGTGCACAGCCTTGGTGAAAACGAGCACCCTGTGGACACCATGAGGGGATAAGTTTAGTAGATCTTGCATGAGAAATTCACTCTACCATTCCAATCTCCCTATGCTTCCAGACACTTTCCAAAATACATTCTGATATTTTAGTTTCATTTATTTCAGGTCTTATTAACTTATGCTTGGATTGATAATTCAGTCTGTGAAGCAAACTGCTAGAGCCATTACCAGCCCTCAAGCCCAATCACTGAATCCAGAATCTATGCTTATAATTTATGTCAATAAACATGTTCAGATCAAATTATAATCTGCATACTCTGATTACACATCCTTAAGATCTCCAGGTTTCTGTCAATATAAACTGATGAGATTATGGAACTCTTCTCAAGGGTCATGTTTTGTATCCTTCTCTTTGAGGCCTGCTGGGAACTAAATCTAAGAATAGACTCTGAAGAGAATTAGCATTTGTTGTAATTTACCTACCACTGGAAAGGCCAATGCGGGCTTTTCTACTGAGAAGAGAAGAAAACCCTCCACATGGAAGGGATAAAAGGGTCGGTTCTGCTGCCAAAGAAATTTCAAAGGGATGAAAACCTTTCTAGGTCTCTGGAATCTGCCCATATGGTCACACTCCAATTATCATGCTTTCATTCCTTCCTAAGCAATTCCCTAATTGCAACAGAAGATATGCTGTATGTTTTGGAATATAATTTGCATTCTAACTCAGCCACCTGCAGGATTTCATTTTAGATTTTGTTTTCAGAAATCTCATCTTTATGGCTATAGAAGATAAGTGTTTCTTTTGGTGCAGTCAGGAAGCTTTCAGGTCCCTTATATGGACCATGAGCTGAGAACTTAGCATTTACTTTCTATATGTTCTCCTGTGCACACATAATGAGCTGTCAATATAATCCTCACATTTGCTAACATATTCTATGGCAACCAGTGCTTTCTCACCAAACATTTCACTTTCTGTAGACATTTACATTACCTACAGGTGATAACTTACGTAACTGTCTTGCAGTACATGTCATGGGCTACCATTGTCTCCATCACCAGAGAGAGTCCTTAATGCCTTTAAATCTAAGCACAATACTTTCAGATACTGCAAAACAAATCCAAAGTATACTTTCTTAAGATTTTGTGTTGCAGAATCACTCTCAATACTAAATTGTGTACTATTCACAATCCAACATAAAAAGGATAACCACTCCTACATCTGAGATGCAGTGCTGGAACTGGATATTATGCAACTGTGGCAGATGGTTAAACAATCTCATCAAGGCTATTGTTTTTGTGCCTTATGCTGAAGGTTAAAGCTCAAAGCACAAAAAATGAGGATGCAAGGAAGAAAACAACAAAGGTGAGGTTAACTGCACAAGAAGGAGAGAGCAGACTCAAATCCATGATGAAAGATCAGAAATACATGTCAGTTCTTACCATATTCATCTTTGCTAACTAGGTGTCCTGAAGAAGAAGTGAGCATTCGTTTTTACAGTACTAAACACACACCTTGTCTAAAAGTCAGAGAAGCTGAATGGGTGGTAGAGTTGTTCGCTCAAAATTTTGTCACACCAGTGAGCTAAACAAAGACAGATATAAGCTATAAAATCACCTTCCCCAAACTTCCAAGCACAAGAACACAAGGGCTATTGCTATAACACTGAAAGGTCTGAAAATTTCATGAAAAGAAAATCTTGCTTATTTCCCAGACTAACTAGAAACATGCAGGGAAGAGAATTAAAAAAAAAAACAACAACCATAGTTCAGTTCAGACAAGTTGACACATTACAAAGTAAGCATTGTGGGGATGATTACTTAGTCATGAACAAGTAAGTATGGCTAATAACTAGACAATTAATCAAATACAAAAGTTAATAGTGTGTTTACCATAAGCTGTGCCCATAATCTATTACAACTTTCCTCTTGGATTTCTTTGACTATATTGGCATTGTTTTATTTTTGATAGAAGTCTTCTGTTCATTTAACTGTACTAATTTGTAGATTGTTTCTCTTTTGTCTGTAGTTACTTCTAATATTTCTTGTTGCTGTGTTTGTCATACATAAATATGCATAAATACTTCAGGATCTAACACAGCAGTTCTCAACCTGTGGGTTGCAACCCACAGGAACTGTATTAAAGGGTTGCAGCATTAGGAAGGTTGAGAACCATGGATTTAATACTTATTATTCTTCTACACTTAAGTACCTTTTCTCAAACTGGAGATATGCCATTAAAATTGTTGTTATATCATTTAAGATGGTGTCTATCATTTTCCTTAGTAGTTTATAGGACTAATCACTAATATACTTCTCTGTGTATTTATAGTAATTTTATTTCACATTGGTCTTGAGTTGGCATTGGATGTATAATTTACTTTGATCACTGTAGTCTGCTGAAAATATGTGTCACCTTTTAGTTCATAGTCCTGTACAAATTAGCATGTTCCTTCATGGTAACAGGAAAGGGACATTGCTTCTGGTGGTAAGTGGATAGCTGGGGTTATTGGCAGTGGCCTTCATGATGGTATAAACATCCAAATTCTTAATGACAATGTTTTGATGACCATAACTTAACTTCTATACTGTATTTACAATGGTGAGATAAACACCTAAATCTCACTACTACATGGTTCTTTCATATTTTATTTCTGCCTCCCTAATTTAAATATTGGTGGATACTTAGATATTTTATAAACCACATTGGAGAATTAAGCAGTCATAAACATGAGATCCAAATTGTACACATTTCACAAGGAAACTGGGATAGTGCCATTATTGTAAACAGCTTCTTCACAGCAAAGGAAACAAAAAAAAGGTAATGAGACAACCTACAAAATGGGAGAAAATGTTCAAGAAATGTATTCTGAAAAAAAAATGATGTTCAGAATCAATAAGGAACTCAAAGAAATCAAGGAAAAAATAGCCCAAATAAATTGAGCAAAGAACATGAACAGGCATTTCTCAAAAGAAGATAAACAAACAGCTGATAAACATATGAAAAAATGCTCAACATTACTAATCATCAAAGAAATACAAATTAAAACCACAATGACATACCACTTTACCCCTATCAAAATGGTCATTATTAAAAAGTCAAAAATTAATAGATTTTGGCACAATTGTAGTCAAACAGAATGCTTAGAGCCAGGCACAGTGGCTCATAATCATAGCACTCTGAGAAGCCAAGATGGGTGTATTGCTCGAGCTTATGAGTTGAAGACCAGCCTGTGCATAAGCGAGGCCCTGTCTCTACTAAAAATAGAAACAAAATCTGAGGCAAAAGGATCCCTTGAGCCTAAGAGTTGAAGGTTGCTGTGAGCTGTGATGGTACCAGGGCACTCTACACAGGGTGACAGCTTGGAACTCTGTGTCAAAAAAAAAAAAAAAAAAGAAAGAAAGAAAGAAAAAGAAAAAGAAAAAGAAAGGGAATACTTATATTTGAAGCTGATGGGAATTTAAACCTCTACAGACAGCAATAAGAAAATTCCTGAAAGAAATAAAACTATAAAAGTAGACCTACTGTTTGATCTGGCAAGCCCAGTACTGTGTATCTACCCAGGGAATGAAGTTCATTTTACAGGAAAAAACATCTGCACCCAAATGTTTATCACAGCACAATTATAAAGATTTGGAATCAGCCTAAGCAACCATCCAATGGTGAGTAGATTGATACATACATACATACATACCATGGGGTACTACTTGCCAGAAAAATAATGAACAACACTATGTGTTCCCTCCCAGTGGCTTGTTCCAACAAGAGGACAAAAAAAATGAACATTTCAAGAGACAAAGAGAAAGTTTTAAGAGCCATGCTGGACCGGGAGATTGCATACTTTTCTTTGTGAACTTTAACACACATGCAGCATTTTGCCCCAGGCTAGCTCCATTTTTATTTCATACAACATTGTTTTAATCATAAATCATACGTGGAAAAGGCAAACAATCCTGATATGCTTCTCATTGTGCTTGCATTTTTCTAGCTAAACTATTTTGTTAAGTAACTGCATTAATTGGATAGATTTACTTTTTACTTTTATTGCTGTAAGGTATTTATGATCTTTAACTTAAAGAGAAGATGGACCTGTGAAAAACAGTCCAAGAGCAGGAAGTCAGAGAAGACCCCAATGAAGCCAGTACACAGTTCACAGAAGTGACAATGCTCAAAAAGCTTGTTGTTCGGAGGCGGAGCAAGATGGCGGACGAGTAACAGCTTCCTTGCGGCTGGGCACAGTGAGACTGGGGAGAGAGGACTTCAGGCATCCTTGCCAGGCAGGATCTGCCCAGAAACTTCCCTTTGGGGACACAGGGAGACAGCGTGAGGCTTCTGGACACCCTGAGGAAGGCTAAAGCAGCAGAGATTGGGCCAAGTGGTTGCATCTGTTCATTCGGTCTGATCCTGTCCGTGGCTGTGGGTAGGGCAGCAGTAGGACTGCAGGCTGGAAGGGCCTTGCCTGTGAGCCGTTTGGGTTTCTTTTGGACTTGGCACTTGGTTGAACTGCCTTGGGAGAACTTGGGCAGGAGTGCCTGGTTTTTTGAGTGTTGCCTGGGGCCCCAGACTGGGCCACCAAGCCAGATGGAGCTGCCAGTGTTTGGTGGTGGGCTGTGTGGAGCCATTGTGGGAGAACTGCCCTGGCAAGCTCCACCCTCAGGGTTGCAAAACAGGCATTGGGCGGGAGTGAGTAATCTAGTGACTGAGCAGCCTAAAGGTGGGGACTGAGACGCCTTGCAGCCTTAGCCTTCAGGGGCATAGGGTGAGACCGGTTTTGGCACAATGGGTAAGTGGATAGCCACTCAAGGAGTGATCCCAACCACAGTGCTTTCCTGGGAAAGCTTTGGCTTAGCCCAAGTTAGCAAATTAAAGTGTCTTCTACGCAGGCTGAGGAGGATTTAAGCTCTCCACCCTGCAGGGTTTGAGAAATCATTACAAACACAGGGTCACTCCCTACAAAGATCCAGTAACAACAGAGTGATTCTGCCAGGGTTTGATCTGGGAGAGACACCTCCCCAACTCTGAGGAAGGTCATAGGCAATAGTGAAAAATAATCATGAGGCGGAATCAACAGAAAAACTCTGGCAATATGAATAACCAGAGTAGATCAACTCCCCCAAGGAATGA
>CAUYON010090478.1:0-10361 GCA_963573935.1 Arctocebus calabarensis
TCAGAGAAATGCAAATCAAAACTACCTTGAGATATCATCTAACTCCAGTAAGATTAGCCCACATGATGAAATCCCAAAACCAGAGATGTTGGCGTGGATGTGGAGAAAAGGGAACACTTCTACATTGCTGGTGGGAATATAGACTAAAACATCCATTTTGGAAAGAAGTTTGGAAAATACTCAAAGATCTAAAAATAGACTTGCCATTTGACCCTATAATTCCTTTACTGGGTATATACCCAGATGACCAAAAATTGCAGAACAACAAAGATATCTGTACCAGATTGTTTATTGCAGCCTGATTCATAATCGCTAAGTCATGGAAGAAGCCCAAGAGCCCATTGATCCACGAATGGATTAATAAACTGTGGTACATGTATACCATGGAATATTATGCAGCCTTAAAGAAAGAGGGTGACTTTTCCTCTTCCACTTTTACATGGATGGAGCTGGAACATGTTCTCCTTAGCAAAGTATCTCTAGAATGGAAGAAAAAGTATCCAATGTATACACCCCTAATATGAGACAAATTATTTATCGTTCAAGTGAAGGCTACAACCCATTTATTGCACAGGAAGATGGGGAAAGGGGAGAGGGAGGGAAGGGGTGGGAGAGAGTGGGGAGAGATGGGACAAAGGGTGAGATTACATGTGTGGTATATATTCGAAGGGTCAGGAGAAAACTAAATACGGATCAAAAATGTTTTCATATAGTAAACGAGAAAATATCATGAACGGTATGTCAATCAGGTTGATAAAATATCTCAGATTGCATGTGAAGCCCCCACTCTGTACCCCATGGTTGAACTAATGTACACAGCTATGATTCAAAAAAAAAAAAAAGAAACAAAGAGGAACCAAGAAATACTTCCAATTTCGTTTGGCTCAAACAATGCCTTTCCTTTGAAAGACAGAGGAAAGACTAAGAGGAAAATCCAAAATCTGAATGCTCCAAATCCAAACCTTTTGAGCACAATGTAATGCCACTGTGGAAAATCCAAACCTGATGACATGTGATGGGTGCACAATTATGAAAAATATTTATAAAATTACCCCTAGGCTATGGTGTAAATGAAACATAAATTTCATGTTTAGACTTGGGTCCCATTCCCAAGATATCTCGTTATGCTTAAGCAAATATTCAAAACTCAAAAAAGTCCTAAATCTGGGATAACTCTGGCCTGGAAGATTTTAGACAAGGGATACCCAACCTGTATAAGAATTCTGAAGTGAGTAACAGTTCAATTTAAAGCTAAGTCCAGCTGTCAAGCAGACAATTAGATATAAAAATCTGAAATTGAGGAGATATGTTCAGCTGGAGATGTAAATTTAGAAACATTTGTTTTTGGATGATATTTTATAAGACATGCATTTGGGTGAAATCACATAGGCAGTGGGTCTCCACCTTGGTCACATATGCAAAACATCTGGAAAGCTTTAAGTAATATGGATACCCTGATTCAGGATAGTAAAATCAAAATCTTTGTAGATCATGTTTGGGAAAACACATTTTATAAAAGCTTTTGAAGTCATTCTAATGTGCAAGTTGTACAGCAACCATGGACTTAAGAAGTAAGTATTACAGAAAAAAAAAAGATATGAGGACAGAGTTGTCAATCACTCTACTGTTTAAAATTGGAGATAAACATTTTAGTACCAGATGCATTTCTTATAATCAATTTAGGTTGCAAGAGAATTAATGTAAACACCAAAGCATGATGCCACACAGACTCTTGGTTGTTGTGTTTACTTACAATACTGGCATCTGTCTCCTGTGTATTCAGACTGGCAGTGGCAGTGAGGCTGGTTCCCAGCAGTAACAATGCAGATACCTCCATTTTGACAAAAATCTTCACAGACTGTCTTGCCACAGTTTGCCCCAGTGAACCCCAGTGCACAGGTACATGTGGGTCTTCCTATTAGAAAAAAGATAGATAAGAAATGCAAATTATTAGACCAAAACAGTTTAGTTTTATGGAATTCTCACTGGATAAGAATTGTGAAGCATGTTTTCTGGTCAAGGTCTGTGTCCATGATTTTATTTCATACTTTAGGGCAGTAACATGATCTTTTTGTGTCTCAGTTTTTCTACCTATCCAAGAAAGCCTACATTAAAAGATATCTAAGGTATACTTAGGTCAAATTTTATGAACCAATTATACACATTTATTGCATGCTTAAAGTGTTTATATTATTTTCTGTTCTTCTTTTTCATGTTCATTTTGCCTTACCAATTATTTTGGCTCTACTTGTATGCAGTAATCCAGATTGCATTTTCATCAGTGCATAAAATCAAGACAATTTTATCTCAAATTTTCAATCACTATCACATGACAACTGAATGCACACAAAGCATTAGCTTACATGTATTCTAAGTAAATTTTTAAATAAGTTTAAAGTAGGCATGCCATCTATGTGATCAGCTTTATTAACATAAGCTAGATTTTATTTAAATACGTATACTGTGTTTACTATATATGTACTTACTAAATCTTATGTTGTCTAATTTTAGTATGTTTATTCATGACAAGGGCATACTACTTCTCATCCAGTAAATAACAAAATGATTTAGAAGTTTAATCTGAACAGCAAAGAATAGCAAATGTGACAGATCATCTTTGATTATTTTTACTTGTTCTGTGGGAACTAATATTAGAAAGAAAGGTGAGCAATTCTTTAAGAGGTTTTGAACATAACACAGTTAATTCTTGTATTAGGAATAAGTTTCTCTAACTAGTCAGGCTGAGGAAGGACTGAGAAGAAAATGGAGTATATAACCAGCTCCATAGGAGAGGAGAGGAAAACAGAACAAAACTAATGGCTATCATTTAAATGGGAAAAGAATGAGTTTTAAAAGGTTGCAAAAATGTAAAAACATAACATGAAAGAGAAAAGAAAGAAATTCCATTATAGATTGCCATTAACTAGGACTCAGGCAATTGCACTCAGTTGGTTAGCATTAGAGAATATCAATGCCATCCCCTCTCTCATGAAAGTACAAGTGTTAAATGGTTAGAAAGATTCATGGATGTAAGTCTTACTAAGAAGTGAGAAAATGATATAATTTTTCTCATTATTATAGATCCTCCCTTGAAAACCAAGTTTATATTCTTTGAGAAGCACTCTTAAATGAATAATTTTAAATAAAACCCACCTGCATTTCCAAGAGAATGAAGAAATTGAGGCTCTATATTTATTTAATAATTAATTATACTTTGAAATGACACTACATACTCAAGAATGCTAGAAACTGTTGTTCTAAGCGAGCAAAGTAAGATTTTTTTAAAATGGTAAGTAACACTTGAAACTTATTATTTATCAATGTTATTAGTTTGGTGACAGATAAATGACTATGAAAAACAAAGTAAATTCTACACATATTCAAATTTGAGTAAACTCATATTTTCTGTTGTCAGAAAATGCTACTAACTTTTAGCTAGATATTTTCCTTAAAATGGCAATAAATTTTTCTAGTTGTTGACCTAGAAACAAAATGCCTTTGCTGGCATATTAGGTGAAAAATAAAGACATAAGCAAAAGAACAAACAGTGGTAAGTAGATGAAGAGGTTGATGCGTTTGGGAACATGATTACTGAAGAAAACAGCTCAGAACAACAGAAGGAATGGTTCTTTTTCAATTAGAGATCGTGACTGACTCACAGAGAAGCAGAACAAGTACACAATACAAATTGACATGGGATGAATGTGAAATGATCCATGAACAAAGTACAGAAGAAATCCAAGTGCCTTGTAACAATCAGAAAAAGTGCCACATGGAGGTGGGATGTGAATACCTTGGATCCATAGTTTTCTAAATTACTTTAGACTTTTTCTTCTTCTTCTTATTTTTTTTAATTGGGAGTGAAAAAAAAGGAAAGTGATAGAAGTTTGAAAGAAACAAACACTACTTGCTAAGGTACTTGCAAATTCCTCTGTACCAGTCAATCGGAGAAATGACATCCTGTTTTTAGTACTTTTATTTTACTTACAGCTATCTTGAAACTAGAGCAAAGTGACCAAGTTGTCCCTAGCTAGTATGTGCCTTATTTTGAAAATAATTCAGATTCCAGCTGAGGAATTCAGATTCCAGCTGAATTATTTTCAAAAGCTCTTTTTCTTCTTCCTTTGAAGAGAAGATTTCTTTTTGACAAGTAGAATTCTTCATATTCAGGGGAATGTTATCTAAATGAACATGTATGGTGACACTGCACAGCTTTTGTTTGCTGACGGGAAATGAACCATCTGCTATAGAATTGTATAATAGGCTCCATCTAATATTTGTCAGATTCTCTCTGAGGGCACCCTAACCAGTTGCATTGGATTTATTTATAAAGATTTTTGAGGTAGCAGTTTGGTTTTGATATTTGTTGGGGAAACAGCCCTGTTATGAAGATTGTGGCATAGATTTATGGCAGTGATGAATCCAGGGAGCTGAGACAGTTTATCAGGATAGAACAGTTTTTCCTGATAGAATCTGAAAGAGTACCAATTAACCTGAGGAAGGAGGAGGAGGAACTGTTTCCTGGCTTAAATCAGTCTAGTTTTTACAGTTCAGACAGTAAGAGTGTAGGTTTTCAGACGGTCTGGATTCATAATCTACCTGTGTCAATTACTGGTTGTAGGATCATGGCAAATATTACCTTTTGGTTTTTTCCTCAAGCACAAAATAGAAATAATGAAAGTATCTACCACATGAAATTGTATAGAAATCACATGAAATAAGTAAGATAACACATGCAAAGCATTTCTAACTTTAACAGACACCCAGGAACAGTAACAGACACAGTTACCTTTTAGCTCTGATTACAGTTATTCTTTCTACTGAGTGAGATTCATCAGTTTTAGGTTTGATTTATTTTGCAATTGTGTCCATAAGGGAACTGTAACGGGTTTAAGCAGATCATTCTTAAATTTTTATTAAATTACCTGTTTTATCTCCACATATATTTAAGATAAAATTACATTTGAATTTATTTTTATGGTAGTGATGGGATAAAGCTGGAATTCTTCATCAACTTTATGCTCAAACTACAGTTTCTCAAACTTTGAGGGAGAGATCTTTCTTCTTGCTCTAGCTTGTAAACATTCTTAAGCCTACCTTTTAAAAAGAAAGAAGCATACAGCACTAAACAAAAGAAAAAAGCAAATCTAGTATTTGCCAAGTCAATCTGGACAACTCTAAACGATGAGATTTACATTGGAATCAGAAGATCTGCCCTCCCTTATGTGAGTAGGCATCATCCAATCCATTGAAGACCCAGATAGAACAAAAAGGGTGAAGGAAAGGTGAATTCTCCTTCTTGAGCTGGGATATCCATTTTCTCTTTCCCTGAATGGTGGAGTGGCTTTTGAGCCCCTAGCCTCAGAAATTTACACCAGAATTTCCTCTCTTTCCTGTTACCATGTTGCTTAGATCTTTAGCTTCAAACTGGGAGTTACAACATTGGATTCCCGAGTTCTCAAACCTTTGGACTGAATTACATGACCACCTTCCTGGTTCTCCATCTTGTAGACAACATATCAAGGGATTTCTGCCAATGCCCATAATAAATATCTATCTATCTATCTATCTATCTAATCCATAGTAGATGCTCCATATTTGACCACCTCCCTACATTGACCACTTCCTTAAGTTGACCTAATTTTCACAGACTGGACAGGCACCACATGCACAAGGCCTAGTTCCTATGTGTTGATCCTCTCTGTATGTTTACCAGTTTGTCACAGTCCTTTGGGTGGTCAATTTACAGAGGTTCTATATAGTAGATACATGCATATACCTTTATGGTTCTTTTTCTCTGGTTGATCCTAATACATATGCATACAGTATATGGGGCTCAATTAATTCCATCTATTTATACTATTTCTGCTCATAAATAGAAACTAGTGGCACACATATTCTGATAGCAAATATTCATACTACACAGTAATAAACTATTGACCTAGAAAGCCAATAACAGCTAATTCAAATACAATGCAGATGTAACTAAAAAATGCTAATCATCTATAAGCAATAATAAATATCATTAAGGAATCTTCTTTCATATAAACATTGCATTGTTCCTAAGAAAAGTAGACATGTCTTGGAATCTCTTAGAGTACTTTAAATTTTGCTTATATCAAATGCCCTTTACATAGCAAAATTGGTCTTAGTAAAAATGGCTGATTCTAAAATATCTCATAATTAATATTTAAGAGAACTAAAAGAATTTAATGTAGTGGTTAAGTCATTTATTTTTGGTATTAGGCAGATCTGGGAAAAAAATTTTGTTTGATATTTACATGGTATGGCTATAGAAAATTAGATTTCTCCTCTGCCCTTCTTTCTGTGAATGGTGATAGAAATATCAGGTAAAATGCATGTCACAATGCCTGCAAATAGCAAGTACTCAATAATTGGTGGTGTTATAATTTGTAGAAGTATTGGCATATTATTGCTATTATTATTAAATAAATTATCCATGCTTAGGTTATTATTTAAACATTACTTTGCCAAGAAGCTTCATCTGGAATCCTGATTCTCATTTTATTTACCATATTTATTCTTCTGGACATATCATGCTCATAGCTAATCACATATCAATTCAAAATAATATATTTTTAAATGCGTAATGATATAATTTTTTCTATTGTATGGACAAGTAATTAAAAGGGTATTATAATAATTTATCTTTAATCCCCATTAAATGATTATTAAATTATATGATTTGGTTACAGTTTATCTCTAGGTAAACAGACCTGTTTAACTATCTATCATCTATTTCTCTCAGAGGAACATATAATGCTGATTTTCAGTGATACCTAGTATTAGATAATGACTTGGTGCATTAACTTTGGAATAATCTAAGTTCTCAGATTCAAGTTCTATTACTTACCCACTCTAGTTCATATCTGAAAAATACCACAATGTATAGAGCCATTAAAATCAAGTAATATATCTAAGGAATTTACCAACATTTTTGTACTTTTATTTTACTGTCTTTTATTTTATTTAGAGATAGGTCTCCCTCTGCTGCACAGGGTGGGAGTGCAATGGCACAATCACAGCCTGCTGATAACCCTGTAACCTCTCCAACTTTTGGTCTCAAGTGAGCTTCCCACCTCAACCTCCTAAACAGCTAGGACTGTGGGCAAGTGCCACCATGCTTGGTTAAGGCACTTATTAAGCATTCAAAATACAGCAATTGCTATACTAAAAATAACAATAGTTATGTTTATTATGGTCCCAGATATTGTACTGTGTCTAATATAGAATACAGTACCTATTTGCCAATAATTTCAGAGTAAATTTGCTGAGTGGTTGTTTATACATAAAATATTAAGCGATATGCTACTTATTTTCTGAAAATATGTTTTAATTTGAATATTATAAAGGTATCTTATGTTGGCATTCTTTAATAATTCTGTAACTCTGGTGATCTATCTTTAACAGCAAGATTATTATATATTACTATTATTTGATAAACCATTTTTAAGTCTATTATAGAAATGCTGCTCATTGGCCATGTTTTAATCAATACTGAATGACAAAGTAGGCAAAGTAACCTCTTTCAATATTAACTCAATATTGGGCAAGTATATTACCACTTATTTTTTCTCTAAATATATAATTCTTGAAAACGTGTGGTTGATTGCCACAAAGGAATGCTAGTGAAAGTAATTCCTTTTGAACTTCTTATGAGGCAGTGACTCTGCTCATTGTTTCTGTGAGGTAGACACACGCTACTGAACATCTGTCAGTGTGAACCATGCTGCTAATCCCACTTAACTTTGTACTTACTGAGACAGTCTGGTATTCTTAAAATTTTGTCATCTGTCATATTCATCTGTCAGTGTGAACCACACTGCTAATCCCACTTAACTTTGTACTTACTGAGACAGTCTGGTATTCTTAAAATTTTGTCTTGGGTTATGTCTTATAACTAACTAGTCTTATATGTATGTAGTCATGTTTTACTTCTTTTTGTCTGATAAATACATTGAGTGTAAGGAATAGCAGTACTTAAGTGACTCTTAAACTACAGACCATATTTATAAATGTTTATAGTAAGGCCCTACGAAAGTATTATCAAATGTTTCATTGCCCCTACTCAAAATACCTTTACTATTAGTACATTAGACACATTATTGTCCCTTACTACAGAATAGAAATAATAAACTGAGAGACAAATCATCATGACATTATTCAGTAGTTACAAAACTGCAATCCAAAAGCCTATCTCCCAACCTCTTGTCCCCAAGGCTGCTCTCTTTTGTGAAATCTGCCTTGATGTCAGACTCAGATTCAAGTAATAAAAGTTCTGAATGTTTTAAAAAAATTGCTAGCTTTTTTGATAAGGAGACTTGACATTCCACTTTTCCACTTAATATAATGTTTTCCCAGACTTCAAGTGAGTGCTCATTTATAAATAATTTTAGCAAGTTGACTATAGCTGTCAGGTTTTCTTAAGTATCACAAAGATTACAGAGAACCATTCAGCAATGCCTGACAAAGAGAAAAAAGAATTGTGGACTTTATCTAGCTCCCTCTCAGGTACTACTTAATATATTCTGACATATTTCAAATTATAGGTCACAATCTATTTATATCTGGTAAGTTCATTTTCAGCCAGCATCGTAGAAATGAAACTCAAATATTTTTGTCTTTTCTTTGAAGATAAGTAAACTACTTCAAGGCACCTAACATCAGCCTAGATAGTCCTGAGACTGAATACTTTAGAACTGCTCTCTCCATATGGTCCAAATGAACCAGTAACTGGGACTTATGATGAAACCAGAAGCAGAATTAGGTAAAATCTTACTTTCATAATCTCACAGGCATGTTGTGAGGATTCAAGGACATAGAATAATGTCTGGCACTTAGTAAGCAGCCAGTATATATTAACTGTCATGATCCTGACAATAATAATTTTCATTGTACTTATTTTAATTTTTGATAATAACAACAATACAAGTAAATTACAGGACATTTGGAAAATACAGAGGTATAAAGAAGGATCTACTTCTTTATATAGACATTTTTGCAATCAATTTTTCCCTTATTGGGCTAATATAACACAGTAGGTCTCTATCTTGTTCTTTGTATTTTTAAAATGTAATGTGAATATTTTGTATATTACTAAATTTTCTATCACTTTGGTTATGCTTATCATATAACATTAATATTTTAGATATTCACTATTTAAATTCAGGTTTTTTATCTCTAATTATATAATACACAGTATATGTAACAATTATTGGATAATCCCACTTCTGAATTTTGTATTTATTTATTATTACATAATCTTTGGAATGTGTTTTTCAAAGTACCATTATTTAGTAAAATGAAGTTGACTTTTTTATACTCTTGCCGAGTATTTCAAAATTATTTACTGCAATATATAAACCATTAACACTTTTTTCTGATAGTGATTTGAGAATGCTTGGTCTCATTCATGTCTGATGTTTTAAAAATATTGTTTTAGGAGGGCGGAGCAAGATGGCAGACGAGTAACAGCTTCCTTGCGGCTGGGCACAGTGAGACTGGGGAGAGAGGACTTCATCTCTGCCAGGCGGGATCTGCCCAGAAACTTCCCTTTGGGGACACAGGAAGACAGCGTGAGGCTTCTGGACACCCTGAGGAAGGCTAAAGCGTCAGAGACTGGGCAAGTGGTTGCGTCTGTTCATTCGGTCTGATCCTGTCGGCGGCTGTGGGTGGGGCAGCAGTGGGACTGCAGGCTGGAAGGGGCTTGCCTATAAGCCGTTTGGGTTTCTTTTGGACTTGGCACTTGGTTGAACTGCCTTGGGGGAACCTGGGCAGGAGTGTGGGGTTTTTTTGAGTGTTGCCTGGGGCCCCAGACTCGGCCACCAAGCCAAACGGAGCTGCCAGTGTTTGGTGGGGGTGGTGTGGAGCCATTGTAGGAGAACTGCCCTGGCAAGCTCCACCCTCAGGGTTGCAAAACAGGCATTGGGTGGGAGTGAGTAATCTAGTGACTGAGCAGCCTAAAGGCGGGGACTGAGACGCCTTGCAGCCTTAGCCCTCAGGGGAATAGGGTGAGACTGGTTTAGGCACACTGGGTAAGTGGATAGCCACTCAAGGAGTGATCCCAGCCATAGGACTTTCCTGGGGAAGCCTCGGCTTAGCCCAAGTTAGCAATTTTAAGTGTCTTCTAAGCAGGTTGAGTAGGATTTAAGCTCTCCACCCTGCAGGGTTTGAGAAATCATTAGAAACACAGGGTCGCCCCCTACAAAGATCCAGTAACAACAGAGCGATTCTGCCAGGGTCTGATCTGGGAGAGACACCTCCCCAACTCTGAGGAAGGTCATAGGCAAGAGTGAAAAATAATCATGAGACGGAATCAACAGAAAAACTCTGGCAATATG
>CAUYON010090481.1:0-24852 GCA_963573935.1 Arctocebus calabarensis
TTGTCATTGTTGTTTGGCAGGCCTGGGCTGGATTCGAACCCTCCAGCTCTGGTGTATGTGGCTAGTGCCCTAACTGCTGAGCTACAGAAGCTGAGCCAGAGTTACATGAGCTTTAATAGAAGGATTTTCTACTAGAATTGCATGAAGATGCAAGCCTCATTTACCTTGCTTCAAAGGAGATTTTAAGTAGTGATATGGAAAACTGTTTTTTCCTTTACTTTGCTCATTATTTCACATAATTTCTAAACACCTGATCTCAAGCTCGTTGTCAGCATGTTACAATATTTTTAGTTAAGAAAATCTTGTTGGCGGTGCCCACATACACAGGGCCTGGAGGTTTCGAACCCAGCCCAGGCCAGCTAAAACAACAATGACAACTGCAACCACAACAAAAATGGCGGGGCGTTGTGGCGGGCACCTGTAGTACCAGGTACTTGGGAGAATGAGGCAAGAGAATTGCTTCAGCCCAGGAGTTTGTGGTTGCTGTGAGTTGTGACGCCACAGCACTCCACCCAGGGCAACAAAGTGAGACTCTGTCTCAAAAAAAAAAAAAAAAAAAGAAAATCTTGTCCTTGTCATTCTCCTGAATCCTTCTCTTCCCAACGACTGGGAGAATTCCTTCATAAGGATTTCTGTGACTAAGTTTTCCCAAACAACAAAGAGCACCAGAACCCTAGAAATGGAAGACAAAGTAGCTTCTGCAATAGGGAAGACCTCGACGGCACTTTGTAGACACTCCCAGCAGAGGAAAATTACCAAACAGAAAGGGAAGTGGCCATTGAACAGACTCTGCTACCAAGAAATCAGCCTGCGAGTTACCATTCAGAGAATAGTACTTCTCTGTGTACAGAGCTGTTCCCTGACACTTTCATCGGATCTGCCTCTTATCTACCCCATAACTCACCCAGACTGCTCTTCCGAGTTCCCTCACCTTTTGGTGCACAAAAGCTGCTTTTACAGACACCCCCCATTCCAACCTACTATCAGCTGCCAGTGATTTACATAATCCTTAACACCCCCACCCCAATCCTTTTTTCAGCCACCTAATGCAAACAAGATCTGGCTCAACTTTCCTTAAACTAACCCAGCTAACGCCATTTAAGAGAGACGATTCCCTGTAAATTGGCACAGCCGTGTAAGATCTCTATTGTACCCAGGGCAGATTTAGTAGAAAGACATTAATAAATACGCCAGTGGGAAGAGCCTCAGTTTCCCAGTTGCTTGCTGGACCCTAATGGTGGAAGAACTTTGTGAGAGTTGAATTTTTTTTTTAACCAAGGTAAAGAATTTGACCCCTGTATCCTTGGAGTTCTTCAGGAGACCCAGATCACAAGCAGCACCTTCACAGAAGTCTGAAGACTGGTCTGCACCTCCCTCCGAACGCCCCTGCACCCAGTCCTTCACACTTGAAGTAACCAGCCTGGCCTCTAAATTCGAATATACCTTTTTGGTAATTTTTCCATGACCTCTACCTTGTCCATATGTATGTAAGTTATTTAGAAGCTGCGACTGTCGTTTTATGCATGTTTGTAAAACTTACAGCCGAAGGCTAAGCAGTAGGTAGTACAAATAAAAAATGCTTCTTGAATAAATAAATACATTTTTAAAAAGTAACTTCTGGCGCAGCACCTCTGGCTCAGTGATTAGGGTGCCGGTACCATATACTGAGGGTGGCGAGTTCAAACCCGGCCCTGGCCAAACTGCAACAAAAAAATAGCCGGGCGTTGTGGTGGGCGCCTGTAGTCCCAGGTACTCGGGAGGCCGAGGCAAGAGAATCGCCTAAGCTCAGGAGTTGGAGGTTGCTGTGAGCTGTGAGGCCACAGCACTCTACCAAGGGCGACAAAGTGAGACTCTGTCTCAAAAAATAAATAAATAGTAACTTTTGTAGGTTACATTTTAATGTTATTTCTCCCTAGTATCTCTGGACTTCACCTCTTTCTGTTTATTTTCCTTAGAAAACCCTTCACTCCCACCTTTCAAATCTGCTTAAACTAGTAGAATTGAACAGAAATTTCCATGACGATGGAAATGTTCTTCATGTGTGCTGTCTAATATGGTAGCCACCGGCCACATGTAACTATTTAGTATTTGCAATGCAGATAGTGAGATTCAGAATTGAATTTCAGATTTTATTTTAACAAATTTGTAATTTAATAGCCGCATGTCACTACTGGCTACTGTTTTGGAAAGCTCAGGACCTTGATGCAGCTGAGAAGCCTTCTGGGACAGCCACTCTGGAGGTCTCACTGCCATCACTAAGAGCATGGAGTAGGCCCTCACTTTGTACTTGACTTTATCATAGCATTTAACAAAACACACATAGTTGCGTATTTACCTACCTGATTTCCCCATTGGACTCTAAGTTCCTAAGGCTTGAGTTATCATATTCACAGGTGGATCTCTAAGAACTGAGTGTAATATTAGCATTAAAAGTGCTCAATGAAGATTTTTGGAATAAAAGATTAAATGAGTAAATTGGTGGCTCAGAGGACTGCTTGAGACATTTCTTCATATTCAATAAATCTACAAAATACATCTCTTTGAATGAAGTAAGCTGAGTAAGTAAGCTCACCTAAAAAAAATGAGTGGTGATGATGTGACAAATTATCTTTTTCTAAGGCACATACAGAGCTTTATAATTTATTTCTCCTTACAAACTCAGACCCTGTCTCCTGCTTCACCAGAACTTAAGAATAACTCACTTATAGACCCCCATGACTTTGTCCAGATTCACTCTTTAAGGCAATTCCCAGGAGATAAAGTTCATTGCAGTGATGGAGTGAGATAAACATGCTTTTTACTATGATCCTATGTTCTTACATACCCCATACTGGTCTACAGAACAGCTGGACTCATTCATCAGATTTGAAAATAATCAAGTTTTCACACTCTGTTATCATGGGTATGATCGTTCCAAAGGGTATGCTGGCAAGAAGCCTATTTAACCATATCCCAGAGACCCATATACCTCCCTCCATGAGACTGAGGAACATTATCCCTTTTGCTAGCAATTCTCCCAAGTAAACTTGCAGAGCATGAGCTCTCGGGCAAACCAAAAATGATCCTAAGTATTTTGGAAAAAAATAAATGCCCAAGTTGGCATAGCACTATTTACATCATTTAAGAGTACACAGATAATTAAGTCTCAGGGCTAGACATATCCCAAATATTCGTATAATTTAAAGTAATTTGTACAAACATAGTTGAAGTTTATTTTAGGCAATAGTATTTATTATATATTTCTTGGTGAGCCTTTAGTTTTCTGTGTAATTTTAGCCCTAACATTTTAACATTAAAATATTTAATGTTATAAGTTTTTGTACGCATATGTTTGTGAATTAACAGACCATAAAACAATAATATGTTTAAAATTTGAAAATACACTGCACTAAACTCTATTTATTAAAATAATTTTTTAACTATTTTTTAAAAATTGTGAGTTATTTTTACCTTTATGTATTTCAATTAATTGGTGAATTCAAAATAACAGCTGTATAACTCCCATGGGTTTCTACATTGAAGTCTCTATAAAGGGCATGACAACTAAGTCCATTAATCAAAACTAGGAGTTGAATTCTGGAACATATTTTTACTATGTCTTTGCCAAAGATCAAAAGTAAGTTATTCAGTCTCTAAGTTTTAATTTTCTCCTCTCTGAAACTATGAATCTTGTAAAGAATACTTTAGGCAACATGAATTAAACCAGAAAAAGAAAGAGAAGTATCCTTTGAAGCAGGTTAAAAAATGAATGGAAAATGCATATAGAGGGAAATGACTATGTGCTAAATGATTTCTCTGTGTTACTTCATTTATTCTTCAAAAATGGTCCCCATTTTATAGTGGGTAAATGAGGAACAGAGAGATGAGGCAAGCAGGTCTTGCAACCAGGATCTCAAGCCAGGTAGTCTGATTCTTTTTTGTTTGTTTTTGTTTTTTATTTTCAACCAATGCTTTATCCTGGCTCAAAGAGAGAAAGAGGGGGAGTAAAAAGCTTATTTTTAATTCCAGCCTAAGAGACTAGCCTGATTGCCTATGTGAAAGGTGTGAAAATGTTCTGAGATCTTAAAATATGAGTTAGTAGCCATTATTAACATTAAGGATACAGAGACTCAGTATTTTCCAATTTGACACTGATGATTTCAAATATTAAAAAATAACCCCCCAAATCCATGACTGTTTGAACTTGAACTCCTGCTGGGGTACAGATTTGAGCTGCATTTGCTGCAAAGATCTCCATGAGAATAGGACCGGCAGTCTGACCCTCCATCCAGGGTAAGATTTATAATGCAATTTTTGTCTCTAATTGTTACCCTGGGTGTAGGGGATTGATGTGTCACAGGCATGAACTTGGGAATTCACAACAGTGCCAGGAAAACCCTGAAGAATGCCAGGGGCCTACTGTTTAAAAAAAAGAAAAAAGGCTGAGTGTACAGTTGACACTGATAATCAATGTTTGCTGAGTAATTGCCATTACTGACTGCCATGCTTCTACCTCTACTAGAATCCAGTCACCATGCTGTTTTCAGAGGACCAGTGCAAAAAGCCAGCCTATAAGGGTCAGATCCTCTTCTGGAGTCCCTAAGAATGTGCACTCTGAAACTAGGGATGGGTTCAATTCCTTGGTTACCCAGTAAGCATGCAGCAACATGGCCCGTGATCAGACTTCAAGGCATGTGTGATATTATTATAAAATTAGTTACTCATATTCATTCTTCTTTTTTTATTAAATCATAGCTGTGTACATTAATGCAATCATGGGGTACAATGTGCTGGTTTTATACACAACCTGAAATATTTTCATCAAATTGGTTAAAATAGCCTTCACAGAACCTTCTTAGTTATTGTGTTAAGACATTTATGTATATTCTACATTTAGTAAATTTCACATGTAGATTTTTTATAGCAACCACGGGGCAGGTATTCAAATCTCTTCCTCCCAGGAAGCCTAGATACCATTAATGAGGTTATAATCTGGTTTAAATTACTACTCTATTAATATCACCCTGTGGGACTTAAACTGCTTATATTTTCTGTTTAACTTTCTTACTTGAGAATGGAATTAGCAACACTTAACATCCAGTAATAACAAAAAAATTTAACCAGCACATACATATACTTAGATAGTAAAATGAAAGTGCTCAGAGATTGGTTTGTTATAAATGGGATCAGAGCAGGATTTGCATAATCCTGCCTCAGAAAGTTGTAAATGATACAAATACTTATCTTCGGGTAGAGATATGTAGGTATATATTTAAATAAACATAGGTTTGGTTAGACAAACATATAACATGTGGAAGAGCCATATTAATCTTCCTAGGGAAGCCAATATTTTTGTAATCAATACATTGAATAACTATAAAAATCAAAAAGCTTAAGGCTAGAATAAAAAACAAACAAACCTTAAACATTGTTTCCAAGCAAAAGAGTGATGTAAAAAATTCTCAAAAAAGAAAAAGACCAAAAAAAAAAAAAAAAAAACCCTACCAAACATATTTTTTTAGTCTTTGAAGCATGGTGGTAAATGCAGTAAAGGAAAGACAATGTGCTTTATTATTAGTTCCCTGGATTCTGGTACTAACTTCAATTAAGAAAAGCTGCCTTAAAATATAGAGATTTGTCAAAGAAGAAAATCAAGACACCAGCAAACATAGAAAAAGATGTTGGACATTACTCATAATGTATAAAATAGAAATACAAATTGACAAAGATTTTGTTAAAAAAAGATAATGCATAATACTTCTGAAAATGCTATAAAATGAAAATCCTTCTATATTACAGGAATGAATAAAATTTAGTATAAATTTTAAGAAATTTGGCAGTATATATACAAAATCTTTAACCTGTTTATTCCCTTTGGCCTTTTGATTCTAATTCTTAAAATCTATCATAGGAAATAATTAAAGATGCAATTAAATATTTTCAGATCAGTCTTTTGGTCTGTTTTATTTTTATAACTAAAGGGCTATTTCTAATAGAAAAAATTCAAATATCCAGACATAAAAATAAGGGAATAGTTATTTTTATGTGATATCCATAGGATAAATTATATAATTATTAAAATGTTTTTAGAAGACAATTATAGGAGAAAATGCTCACAGTATAATATGAAATTTTAAAAAGCAGGAAATAAGATGGGTATTCAGTATGAATCGAATTTTGATATATTACGTATATGAACAGAGAAAAAAGACAAAGAACATTTTCATTTTAAGTTATCCCCAGAAACTTTCTTCTATAAATTATAACCAAAACTGCATTGGAATCCATAAACTTAAGTTTTCTTTCTTTTTTTTTTTTTTTTAAGTACTAAGGTCTGGGGCCTACAGCAAGGGGATTTCAATACTGGCATGTCGAAGCTTTTGTTATCAGGCCACCTCATTTCCAGATGGTGCCACATTATAGGCTCAGAGGACTCAAAGTCCTCAGAGAGCTTCTCTGCAGAGATGCACTTGATGGCTGGCAGAGCCCCCACGTACCAATGTCAAGATCTTGAGAAATTGTTGGAAGAATTCACACCTGCTCAAACATCTTCTCCCACCCACATACGCTGGGTCCTTAAATTGTACCATTAGAGAATAAAGCATTTAACTTATCTTCTCCCTAGAACTTTAAAAAAACAAATAGCCCACAATATGGGGGGACATATTACAGTAATAGCTCCATCTAAATTCATTTTTCAGACTTTTGTTCCTTTATTCTATCAATATTTAGTGGGCACCAGGCATGTCTGGAGAGAGGCCAAAGTAGGGACACGGAGCTGAGCCAAACTGGCCTTTGAGGAGTGCCCAGGCAGGCAGGAGGCAGGGGCAAAGAAAATGACAACATAATAAAGCTGGATGAGGAAGAGACAAGCCAGGTGCAAGTGGAGGCTACCCTAGCACAGGGCGTGGCTCTTGTCCAACTGGGGGAAGGTAAGAAGACATCACAAGAAAGGGGCATTTCAGCTGTGGCTTACAAGAAGGAGAAGTAGAGTTTGCAGAGGCAAAAGGGTGAGGTGTGTAAAGAAAATGGGATAGGACAGGCAGCCAAAGACAGCAAGAAGCCCTCAAAAAAATGCCAGGCTCCAGGGAGGGGCTTCTGGAGAGCTATGATGGTATGCAGAGAAGAGTGGAGAATAGCCTGGAAGGGACTTGGGACCAGACTGAGACCTTCCTGTGGGGGGTGGGGGAGGGTGGTGAAAGGGAGGATGTTTCCGGAAAAGGTACACATGAAAGACTTTGCCAACCCTGAAATTCTATCCAGGTGTGCTCCTTACTCTGCAGCTCTGGCTGTTCACTGAAATCAGTCACACTTTTAGTCCCTGGAACGCACAGCCACAGTTGGGTGGAAGTCCCATCGCCTATGGACATGTCTTCTGTTCTGGTGTCTGCGTGTACTGTTTTGAAACAAAAATAATCGGTGTATGCCTTTGATGTTTGGGACTTCAATATTCTGAGAACGTGAGGATGCATCTTATTCATACTAAGACAATACAACAGTAATATAATGCTCTCCTGCTAGTTTTTAAGACTAACAGGTGATAAAAAGACAGTTTTAGAAGGATATCAACAGGGAAAATGTACTCTTCATTATTTTTAGCCTTGAAGATTGAATTCTCTTTTTTATTGTTTAAAGAAAACCCTAAACCTTTAGGAAAACTTTGTTTCCTCTATCTACCCCAAAGCCCCACCTTCTATCCCCCTCAAGGCCCATATTTTTCTCACAGATCTTCTGTACTTACCACATAAAAAACTAAACCAAGGCACAGTCATCAAACCAAAGTGCAAAGCAAACTTTCCTTATTAGCTGTGCTGGCAAAAATCTTGGAAAGTGTAACCTACATACATTCCAAGAAAAAGACCAAAATATATCTTTGCAAAGCAAAACTTCCCTGTAACAAGATTGTTAAATTTCCTTTTTTTTCCCCCCTGGCTCTTCTGACACAGCTGAAGTTATTTGCACCGTGCTCCAAAGCAGCGAGGGACACATGTGTGCACGCACGCACACCAACACATAAGAAAGACATGCCTGAAAGTGTTGTCTTGGGGCCAGGGAGCAGGGGGAGCTTCTAACCCAGACCATGAGCCGTTTTCTTGCCCAGATGTGTCTGACTTCGGGCTGGGGAACATTAAACAAACATGAAAACAAGACCCAGCAATGCGCGTGCTGGACTGGATGACAGAGGCAGTGAGCAAATATTGGGATCGTATTTCACCTGTTGCCATGGTTACCCCAAACAGGGTGGATACTGGGAGAAAGAGAAGGAAATAAAAGTAGGAAGACAATGAGTCCTGGGAGAACGGGCTGAATGTGTGTATAAGAACTCAGTTGAGAGAGTGGAAAGGCTGCCGCCCAGAGAAGAGGTCAGATGGAAAGGGACATTTCAATCCCCCAGTGTGAGCAGTGGACTCCACACCAGCATGATACAGAGCCCCAAACATCCGAGTAAGATCTATGCGGGGACCCCCCAAAACAGTGATGAGACACGGGAATTTTGGATGGGGACAGGCAATATCAAGGCAGTTACTAGGTGCCAAGGGATGAAATACTTGGCAAATAAGTATGGCTTGGAGGTCTTATGTCAAGAGAATTGGGACTATTCCTTCTGGCAATCTGATGGCTAGCTTCAATTCCCAGTTGACATAGAAAGGAAAAGCTAATTGACACCCACCCCCCACCCCGTGTGCTTTGCCTCAATAACCAAACCCAGCAGAAAATGCTTCAAGAGCTACGCCCCAGACAGTTCACCCACAGCAGCTGACAGATGGCTGTCCCCTCTCAAGTCCTGACTGGCCCATGGAGCGCAAAGTTCAACACACTTGAAAATCAGGAATCTGGGTTCTAATTCTCCTTCTACTCATTAGCTTTGTGATCTTAAACAAGTTATTAACTTGAACATCTCAAAGGACAGGATTTGGCTAAAATAATCCCTGAATTCCTTTCCTGCTTTGGAATTCGGTGATTCATAGGTAACTGATACTCTCCAAATTCTTGTTTCTAAAACAAATATAATAAAATGTGTAATCCCATGTCGTAGGTGTTCTGATCAGCACATAGGCTATATGCTATATAAGAACTTATTCTTTTCAGTAGAAATACGAATAAAGGGTTGCTCTTATCTATGATCTCATAATCTAATCATTTGCATTTTATTAAAAATGACATGATAGATTCCTAAATTAAACTTTCTACACTTTAAATGGGCAGGCAACGGTATTTGAAAGCACATGCTTTTCAGCCAACAGAAAAGAGCTGGGGGCCTCCTTCCATTAGCTCTCAAAGGACCAGTCTCAAAGTTGTTGCCTTAGTTATTTAATAATAGCAGCTGAACTCAAATTTAGCACTTGTCTTGGCCGGAAAGAAATATAGAGAAGCCTTCTCTCCAGTATCTAGTTGATGGGGCCTAGAGAATTTAATAGGTATAAGCCAAGAGGTAGCTAGGCCTGAACTATTAATTTGAATCTCATCTTACTTTATACCACTGAGCTTTGTTTTTATAAAGGCCTGCTTCTCTTCAGAATAAGTTACCATGGGAACACCAGCAACAGCATAATATAGTAGAAACAGGACAGAAATCAAGGAAGACCTGGGCCGAGGGCCTGGTTATGCTATTGAGTGATGCTGGAAAACTCACTGCACTTCTCTGTGTCTATAAAATGAAGATAGTAAGATTTTCCTGTGTACCCTACAGTGCTGCTATGAAGCTGCAATGAGACAATACATATGGAAGCATTTTTCAATGTTCAAAGTGCTCTAATAATATGAAGTCATAGGATGATCACTCCTACTGTAGGCAAAACATTAAGGGCCAGGACCAAGAGCCCAATACTTGGGCTCATAGTCCACATCACATTTTTCCAGCTGTGTAAAGGTAAGGCAACCAATCTCTCAGTTTATTCATCTATAAAACAAGATTTAGAATAGCATGTACTTCATCAAATTGTTGTGAAGATTAATTGAGACTCTATTGCAAGATGCTTCACACAGCTCCTACCACATACGGGCTTCCTTGATTCATGTTGAAAATTACTATTTCTACCACCATGTCTTAAGAAAGCAAATCGCCTCTGAAATAAGACTCCTCTCACATCCTAATGAGAGTTCAGATTGTTATTGTTGCGGCTGTTGTCATGGAATCTTACATAATTCCCATTCATCTGCATATCAGACAGTGGTTTTCACGGGAGCCAAGGGAGGAGGATTGTGAAAGCGGTCACTTTAGTTCAGTCCATCATGGTGTTTTGATCATTGGCCACGGGGACACACGGCTGCTGGCACAATTCAAAAGTTAATGAGCGCTTCCTTAAAGTCAACAGCATTCGCCACAAAGCTTCTGAGAAGCAGACAGCCTACTCATTCACTGCTTTTTCTTCCTGGACTTTTAGGAAGTGAAGCTGGGGATGATTAAAGCAAATAGGCAAATCGAAGAAGTGCCTTTCTCAAGAATGCCAGAGAGATGTTACCTGGAGACTGTCTTTTCATGTGTACAAACTTTCCAGGCAGCCCCAGATGTTGCCAGGCCTCTCTGTGATTTATCTCTTGGACAGTGGGTGGCCAAGGGGCACGGCAGGCAAACAGTTATCTAGCTCAATAATTAGGGAGGGGAAAGGCAAACACAAACACACCCAGGTTGACATTCAAAACAAAGTGGATATGTAACCAAGGATCACTCACTATACCTCCCCAGCTCTTGTCTGCCAATCTGTAAGGAGGAAACCGTGAGGCAGCAGCGGAGCTGTTAGGAATTTATCAGTACAGCTGACAGGAACAGTACAGTTCTGAGCTGAAATGTGAAAGGTCCAAGTTCAGGGCCAAGCTTTGTGTTTAAATGAAGGCTTGATCCCCTATGTCTTTAGTGGGCCTTCGTGTTCTCATTTGTGAAAAGAGGAATTCAGACAAGGTATTCACTCCAGTAGCCTCCATTTCTACAAGGCCTTCATTCATTTATTCATTCATTAATGCATACATTTATGTACCCATTCAATAAAATGCAAGCCTAACTATAGACGAGGCATTGGCAATCAATGACCAAAATAGAGCATAACTAGTTTGTCACTGTGGAAGAAAGAGCACTTAGGAATAATTGCTCTCAGTACCCAAGGAGGGCAATGATATTCCAACTTCTATTTCCTCAGAAACAAGCATATTGCTTTTTTCTCAAGAAAAAACAGGATGGATGCTGTTTCTATATATCCTTCCAAGAAATTGAATATAGTCAGTCAGCTAGCTCTTCTGGCCACGCTGATTCATCTGGTTTGATTCTCTCCTTTTTAGCCCCACCCTTATCCCACCCACTCCATCCCTCTCTCACCTCCATTACTAGGCTTCTGTTCTTTCCCATTATTTCAATTCAAGTCAACTTGATTAAATCCAGTTCTCTCAGTACCAGAGCCTCTCTCAGTACCAGAAGCAAACATGACACACGGTTATCTTCATGAACCTTCCAGTTAATAAAGTAAGGAAGATATACATGGAACTTAAGACAAGTCAAGATGCAAATATGTTGAGTTAAACCAAGAGGCAATACTACCAACCCCTTCACATCTTTTCCAGGTTATCTGGAGGCTTAAGCTATCCTTGCCGTCCTTGTCTCCCATTTGCATGTAAATGTCCATTAACCCAAAATAATTTGACTTAATCTGCTGGTGACTGACATCTGCTAAACATATGAAATTTGTATTCAAGGCATCAATGCTGTAATCAAAAAGCATTATCATTTGAGCCTAAGACTTTAATCTTTGCTAAGTGATATGTCACCAAGTGATTTTTTTAACCTCAGAGAGCCTCAGGTGCTTAAGGTATAAATGGGTACAATACCTCTGCCATAGTTCCACCCTAAGGAAAATATCAGGTCACAGAAATACATACCTTATTCCTAGTATCCATACTCCCTAGACTCCACTAACCCTGTCCTAACTAAAGTGAAATCTGAGCAGAGTGGCCAGAGCCCTCCCTAAATAGTTGCCTATATGCCATCCTTCATTTTAATCATTTCAATATGGTAGTCCTCACATCTTTTGTGGGACACAGCGTATGGACAAGTTCCTAGCCCCATCCTATATTGCTTATTTAGCTTATAAACCAAAACAGAAACCTCGTTCAAAACTAAATAGGAATGATCTCATTCGCACAAATAGAAATAAAAACACATCTATGTAACTCTGGAAGCAGCATGATCACATCACTGCTGAAACAGGACCCGTATCCCACTACATTCTGCATACACCCTACCGTCTGTGTCTCCTGAGAAAAGAAGCTACATCCCAGCACACTCTACATATTCCCTACCGTCTGTGTCTCCCAAGAACAGGAGTTGCATCCCACTATAATCTGTACATCCCCTACTCTCTGTGTCCTGAGAACAGGAGCTGTGTCTGACTACATTCAACACATCCCCTACCCTCTGTCCCCTGAGAACAAGGGCTACGTCCCAGTACAGTCTGCACATCCCCTACCCTCTGTCCTCTGAGAACAGGGGCTGCATCCCAGTACAGTCTGAGCATCCCTACCCTCTGTGTGTGTCCTGATAACAGGAGCTGCATCCCAGTACAGTCTGCACATCCCCTACCCTCTGTGTGTCTCCAGATAACAGGGGCTGTGTCCCAGTACAGTCTACACAACCCCTACCCTCTGTGTGTCCTGAGAACAGGAGTTGGATCCCAGTACAGTCTGCACATCCCCTACCCTCTGTGTGTGTCCTGATAACAGGGGCTGCATCCCAGTACAGTCTGCACAACCCCTACCCTGTGTGTGTGTCCTAATAACAGGACTTGCACCCCAGTACAGTCTGCACATCCCCTACCCTCTGTGTGTGTCCTGATAACAGGAGCTGCATCCGAGTACAGTCTGCACATCCCCTACTCCCTATGTCTCCTGAGAACAGGAGCAGCGTCCCAGTACAGTCTGCACATCACCCATCCTCTGTGTGTCCTGACAACAGGAGCTGTGTCCGAGTACAGTCTGCACATCTCCTACCCTCTGTGTGTGTCCTGATAACAGGAGCTGCGTCCCAGGACAGTCTGCACATCTCCTACCCTCTGTGTGTGTCCCGATAACAGGGGCTGCGTCCCAGTACAGTCTGAGCATTCCCTACCCTCTGGTTGTGTCCTGATATCAGGAGCTGCATCTCAGTACAGTCTGCACATCCCCTGCCCTCTGTGTCTCCTGAGAATAGGAGTTGTGTCCCAGTACAGTCTGCACATCCCCTACCTCTGTGTGTGTCCTGATAACAGGAGCTGCACCCTAGTACAGTCTGCACATCCCCTACTCCCTGTGTCTCCTGAGAACAGGAGCTGCGTCCCAGTACAGTCTGCACATCACCAACCCTCTCTGTGTGTCCTGATAACAGGGGCTGCATCCCAGTACAGTCTGCACAACCCCTACCCTCTGTGTGTGTCCTGATAACAGGGGCTGCGTCCCAGTACAGTATGCACAATCCCTACCCTCTGTGTGTGTCCTGATAACAGGGACTGCGTCCCTGTACAGTCTGCACATCCTCTACCCTCTGTGTCTCCGAGAACAGGAGCTGCATCCCAGTACAGTCTGCACAACCCCTACCCTCTGTGTGTGTCCTGATAACAGGAGCTGCATCTGAGTACAGTCAGCACACCCCCTAGCCTCTGTGTCTCCTGAGAACAGGAGCTGCGTCCGAGGACAGTCTGAGCATCCCCTAACTCTGTGTCTCCTAAGAACAGGAGCTGCGTCCCAGTACAGTCTGCACATCTCCTACCCTCTGTATGTGTCCTGATAACAGGGGCTGCGTCCCAGTACAGTCTGCACATCCCCTATTCTCTGTGTGTGTCCTGATAACAGGAGCTGCATCCGAGTACAGTCTGACCATTCCCTACCCTCTGTGTGTGTCCTGATAACAGGAGCTGCGTTCCAGTACAGTCTGGACATTCCCTACCCTCTGTGTCTCCTGAAAACAGAAGCTGCGTCCCAGTACAGTCTGCACATCCTCTACCCTCTGTCCTCTGAGAACAGGAGCTGCGTCCCAGTACAGTCTGCACATCCCCTACCTTCTGTGTGTGTCCTGATAAGAGGAACTGTGTCCCAGTACAGTCCGCACATCTCCTACCCACTGTGTGTGTTCTGATAACAGGAGCTGCATCCCAGTACAGTCCACACATCCCCTACTCCCTGTGTCTCCTGAGAACAGGAGCTGCGTCCCAGTACAGTCTGCACATCCCCTACCCTCTGTGTGTGTTCTGATAACAGGAGCTGCGTCCCAGTACAGTCTGAGCATCCCCTACCCTCTGTGTGTGTCCTGAGAATAGGAGCTGTGTCCCAGTACAGTCCGCACATCCCCTACCCTCTGTGTGTGTTCTGATAACAGGAGCTGCATCCCAGTACAGTCTGAGCATCCCCTACCCTCTGTGTGTGTCCTGAGAATAGGAGATGTGTCCCAGTACAGTCCGCACATCCCCTACCCTCTGTGTGTATCCTAATAACAGGAGCTGCATCCCAGTACAGTATGCACAACCCCTACCCTCTGTGTGTGTCCTGATAACAGGAGCTGCGTCCCAGTACAGTTTGCACAACCCCTACCCTCTGTGTGTGTCCTGATAACAGGAGCTGCGTCCCAGTACAGTATGCACAACCCCTACCCTCTGTGTGTGTCCTAATAACAGGAGCTGCGTCCCAGTACAGTCTGCACAACCCCTACCCTCTGTGTGTGTCCTGATAACAGGGGCTGCGTCCCAGTACAGTCTGCAAATCCCCTACCCTCTGTGTCTCCGAGAACAGGAGCTGCGTCCCTGTACAGTCTGCACAACCCCTACCCTCTGTGTGCGTCCTGATAACAGGAGCTGCGTCCCAGTACAGTCGGCACAACCCCTACCTTCTGTGTGTGTCCTGATAACAGGAGCTGCATCCGAGGACAGTCTGCGCATCCCCTACCCTCTGTGTGTGTCCTGATAACAGGGACTGCGTCCCAGTACAGTCTGCACATCCCCCACCCTCTGTGTCTCCTGAGAACAGGAGCTGTGTCCCAGTACAGTCTGAAGATCCCCTGCCCTATCTCCTGCTTTCTGCTTTTCCCATTTCAATCTTCCATTCCTACTGCTTTCCTCCCTTTCTCCCATGAATTTTAACAATATCCACAGCTATTCACTTAATCTCTTTCTAGGAGACACCATTTTCATCTGAGACATACACTTGTCTCAGAAATCTGTAAGGAATTCCTATTAGTTTGGGTGTTTAGAGAGATGGATGGTTCTTTGGGTCTGTGTTGGCTCCGACATCCCAAACGAGATTCTGTATGTGTATATGCATTTATATAAATGTGAAGCCATGTGTCCATTGGCTTAATTTTTTACAAAAAGAAGCCAGTAAACTCAATTATAATCAGACAAAAGTATGATAAAACTAGCCTAGACAGATGTGGCTATAGTTCATTGATACTAATATACATAAAATCAAAAGATTAGCACATGTGCATCTTGATTTAGTATATTTTAGATTACTATAATATAGAGCTGGTTAAGGACACCCTTTGTACTCCCTCCCACAGTAGAAATTACCCATGTGTGACAAGGAGATGGATGGTTTCTACCAGGCAGTCACTGCTCAGAGAGTCACTAACGCTGTACATTTAATGCAATCCTGTCTTAAGCTTTTGTCCATTTGCAAGATCTCCAAGTTTCACCAGAGATTTAGGATGATGGCTTTTGTCGGTGGCCAACAGGGAGTCTGAAATAGACACTCCGACACCAACGTCCCCAGGAGAATAACTCTGCAGTGTTTTGGTGTGGGCCACACCTCCCTTGTAGCTCTCTGGTTACTTGTGTGCTCTGAGAACACACCCTGCCGAGTGCATTCATCACAATAGCCCGTGTGTGACCTTTGGAAAAGTCCTTGAAAACACTGAAATAAGAGTCTTAGTCAAAATCTGGAATCCATTCCAGTCTTATACAGGAAGAAAATTAGGCGTAGAACAACAAAGCCCACAGCTCAGAGAAACCTGGGGAGGCTCTGGCTGACATTAAAATTGTGGAAGTTTTTTTTCCTCTTCACTACTTTGTATTTCATAAAAGCTTTTCATCTGAGCAACCAAAAGCTGCTAGAAAATACGGTATGGTTAGTAGATGGCAATAACTGATTTCTCCAGTAAAGAAAGTAAGTGGAACAAGAACAGAGATGCCCAGGGAGGTATTCGAATCTACTCACTGACCACTCTTCTGAGCTACTGAGGATTAATAAATGCTGTTCTTCTGAAATCCTTTTTCCCTTTCAACTAATGTATTGGCAATTAATGGGAATGGGGTGAGAGCGCAGGGCAGAGGGAACAGCTGTATTCCCTGAGCCCCAACTCTGTGATAGACTTCGTCAGTGGAGACATCACGGGCCCAGAAGTATTCATTCCTTCAGAACATGAGTCAGCAGAGGGACGTGCTTGCTCAGGAAGTTTAACTCAACAAACATTTTGTGGGTAAAACGATTTTTATAAGTTCAGACCAATTCCAGTTAGCATCACTCACAATTAATTTGCCATATCATGATTTATTTCACGCATATAAAGGATTATAAACCTGAACACACACCTTTGGGTGTGTTTTCCTTCTTTGCCAGCAAGAAAAGAGATAGGATACTCCTGAGCTAAGTGGTGGTATAAAATCCAGTGAAGATCAACTGGCCGAAAAATTAGGCTTGGAACTACATTTTAGAATCCATCTAACATTTCTCTGGAAGGTCCCTCAAAAGGGTACAGACCGTCCAGCAAATAAGAGTCAGAAGTAATCCATCTGCAGGAATAATACTTCAGACCCTAACCCAGAGCACTTACTCACATACGTGAAGACCTTAATTTTGTTTTTTTCTTAAGGACCTTCACAGTTCATTTTTTCTCTTTCTCTCTCTCTCTCTCTTTTTTTTAAGGTAAATGGTATTACTTTGGTCTCCAAAACAGATGCCAGTTTGAACTTTATTCTGCCAGCAAGTATTTGGTTTGGCTCTGCAGCGTTTGAGTTGAAAAAATATTAGCTGATTCCAAAAAGATTTAACGAGCTTTGCTACAGATGCCGGAGCCATTTGGCATGTCACAGGGGCTGGGGCATAGCAAAGAGAACTCTCTTTACCACAGATTTTATTTGCCCCGGGTAGCCAACACTGGAGTTCAGTTGATTTCTTGGGTCAAGAAACTGCAAGTCAAATAAGTGAGATTTCCAAGAGAAAGTGACTACAGAAGGCAACAGAAAAACAAAACAAAACAAAAGCAAAAAACTCTTGCTGACATTGAAAAGGAAGTCACTGGGTCCGCCTCCACCCTCTGCACCTGGAATTGATGGCTAACTTTCAGAGCTATCAACAACGTCCTCACACCAACCATCAGACACAGTTGTTAATGCTGCCAGTCAGCAGATCAGATGAATCTCCAGCTTTGAGCAAAAGCCATCCTTACCTAATATCAGATGCTAAGAAATGTACTGTAGTATATTCTGCAGTTATCTGGTACCTTACTAATTGTGGTGTCAGAATTTAACTGTATGAAAACCAACTGACCTTCTTCAAGTAACTCCAAGTAATTCACTCAAGAATGTGACTCAAGTAAGTTAACTGTGCATCATAAAGTTAGCCATATGTGGCTTTTACTAATATTTAGTGAAATAAAAGTGCATCAATCTATCACTGTGATTTGGAAAGACTGACCTCACTGCACACCAAAAACTATGTTAAAAGTCACGGAAGGTTGTCATCTGAAGTTGTGAATTTCAATAACGGCTGCAAGAAAATAAGGTTCTCATCCTTTCAAATCAAATCACATCTGACAACTGTAACAAAAAAACACAGAAGTATTTTCACAACAGGGAGTATTTGAGAATCAAATGTCTGTTTTAATGGCTTGGGGACAGGTAGAGTGGTGCTGAAAATACCTTGAAGAAGAGGATGTTCTGGATTATTTTTGTTATTTTACATGATGAATAAATATTCGTACATACTTGGGCATATCTTACCCAAACTCCTATGGATTTCCTAAGACTTCTAACTGTCCCTTTTATTAACACCATATGCTGATCCAATGCTTGTTACATGATTATCCGACGCCAAGGGTCTATAACAAATATCCTCAAAGAGAAAGCCAATCTCTGTATTACCTTTTTATAGAAAGACCTATTCACCAAAACAAAGATAGAGCTTTCTGTCTGGCTTAACTAAACTGTGGGAGTCAAGAGTAGTAGAAATCAAAAGAAAAAGTCTATAATAATGAAAGGATGATTATAACTGTTATTTACCATTTTGGCTTCGGAGTGCATTGGCTGGACTTGGGGAGAAGCACAGGGGTTACTGAGGTTTGGACCTTGCATCCCCATGATGCTGGAGTTCACAGACATTTGTCTCTCCATCTAAGAGAAAGGAAAGCAATAGGATTAGAAGTCTGAGAAAGGCAATCTAAGTCACACACAAAGCTGCACTTCTTCAAATTGACCCATTAGCATTTCTTTGAAGAACTCCTGAGCACATCTGTGGTTTGGTGTATGGTAAGCAATGTACTCCTGGGCCTTGAACTCAAGCACATGAAAGAGGCAGCCAAAGCTGTGCCTTCTTTCTATAGAAGATGTTCCAGGACAAAGAGAGAACTACATTGTCATAGAGTAGGTCATTTCCAGACAAAATTACCAAATACTTCCACTTTTGCAAACATTCCAACTACCAGTAATCATGCACATTTTTATGGCTATAACAAATCATATATACATAAAAATGCTGAAAGGACATTTATGTAATATACCCAATAATTAACTTAGGATATCTATGGCTTTTTTCCCCTTTCTAAATTTTATACAATAAATGAGAATCTTTGGGGCAAACGAAAAAACAAACCTATTTTTAAAAGCAACACTCTCAAATACGGCAGGTATTCCTGCAGCACTAGCTCATAAACATAATCCGCTGGGTATCTGAGTGGCTTATATCTTAAAAGCAGTGTATTTCCTTTTCCCAGTCAACCTGGTCAAGATTCTACACAGCTGGGCCAGGTGCAGCGGCTCACTCCTGTAACCCCTGCTCTCTGGGAGGCCAAACCAGGACTGCTTGAGCTTAGGAGTTAGACACCAGTCTCAGCAAAAGTGAGACCTCACATCTCTAACTAAAAACAGAAAAAAATGAGCCAGGGGTTATGGCACAGGCCTGTAGTCCCAGTTACTTGGGAGGCTGAGGCAAGAGGATTGCTTGAGCCAGAAATTTGAGGTTGTTGTGAACTAGGCTGACACCATGGTCAAAAGAGGAAGATTTGGTCTCAAAAAAAAGAAAAAACTACACCTTCTGCATAAATGTAGTTCCAGGCCTCACCACATAGCAGGAGTAGGCCTTTGGGCAGGTGCAAAAGACAAACAAGGGTTTTATGTTATACGTGAAAGACTTAATTGCTCCCACATTGGCCTCTCTCCTGGCCTGCCACAATGTCTAGAAGGAACATCATTCTAACACCTGAACTTAGTTCTGATATTTTTATCACCAGGGTATTCTCATTAAGAAGCAAATATAGGGGATGCTGGTATTTTTGAGACAGGAGTCTGCCAGCTTCCTCATTTGCCAGCAAATTAATAAATTTCTCTTTCTTTCTACTCAAACTACTTATTTCCATTTTTCTGATGCAGCTTTAAGGGATAAGTGCCATGTTTTCAGTGTAAAGGAACATCCTTGTCCCTGAAGATGCAGGGATACATAAAGAAATATCAACAAACAGGACTTGCTAAGTTCTTCCCAGACTATTACCATTAGATTATATTTTTCAACAAATCATACTCCTTCAAAACTATCCACATTTTTTTTTTTTACCAAACCTGGCACAAGAAACTACACAGATTAAAAAAAGAAGAACAAATAACTACAGCAAAATGTCTACTTTAGTCCAAGAAGGGGGTATCTGATCATATTATTTTCCATGTAGTGGAAATTAACTCTTTTCAAAGAAGGTGAATTAATCAAGTACACTTAATACTAAAATCTCACAGAAAACACAGTAGAACCTCTGTAAGTTGACCACCCAAAGGACTGTAACAAACTGGTCAACGTATGGAGGTGGTCAACATAAAGATCTAAGCCTCCTGTACCAATAAGTACATGTGGTGCAAGTCTAAGGAAATTGAGTCAATGTAGAGAGATGGTCAGCTATAGAGGTCCTGCTGTAATCAGACTTTCTTTAGGAGAGAAAAATAGCTTCTTTAATGCAAATGTGTTTCCCATTGCCAAAAGACAGAAATGAAAGCAATGGTTGGAAATTTTAGGGAACCAAGTTTCTGCTCAAAGTTAGCCTAGGTAGTCTTGGAAAATATGGTGTTCCTTGTTACTGGAGGTGTTCACAGTGGAGGATAGAAATCTCAGAAACAAGAATGATTCTTGACAGTGAGAGTTGAACTAGACAACCCTTGAAGGTCCCTTCCATTGTTGACACTCTATACTGCAACTCCTGTTGTGTCCGACCCCGAGGCAGGGTGTGATTATGACATTAATCTGTGGGTTAGGAGAAATGCTAGCTACAAGCTGCTGACTGTCACCTAAGGAATCATCAGCCACACCTTAGCCTGAATTAGCTGAGCAATCATCTGGTAATATGGAGAAATGTGAAACTGCTTCAAAAGGAGCTACTGAAAGTGAATTTTCTGTACATTCTAGAGTATTTCAGTACAACTGCTGAGGCCTTACCAAGTCAGTAAAACAAAATGCTTGCTCCCACATACCCCTCTACATCTCCAGAGAGCCCAGACTCTCTAATTTTTCAAAATTATTTTTTAAATTGTGGTGGTAAAATATACATAATACATAATTTACCATTTACCATTTTCTTCTTTTCAGAGATAAGGGTCTCACTATGTTGCCCAGGCTGGAGAGCAGTGGCCATTCATAGGCACAACTACAGGGCTCTACAGCTGCTAACTGCAGGGCCAAAGCAACCTTCCCCCCTTGGCCTCCTGAACAGCTGGGACTGCAGGTACACATCACTATATCCAGTTCATTTTCAGCCATTTGTAAGTGCCATTAAGTTCATTGTCATTAGGTACATCCATGTGCTTTAACTGTTAAGTCAGGAAGAATTTAAGAGTTTCATTGCTTTGAAAAGTGCATATTACTTATAACTCTGCTTCCAGAGGCTGGTAGGTAGGAGTGGTGACTAACCCCTTGTTCCAACTGGAGACCCTCTCAGAGGGAAGTCAAAACCCCAAAGAGTTTCTTCTTCCAGTTTTTCAAAGAAGGATCTTTCAGAAGTACAAATGGTTGTCCAGAGTCTTCTAAGCTACTAGGTATGCAAAGAGATGAGAGAGCCTGCTCATGGCTCTGGACCTGGAATGAGCAATGCTTCCCTCTTTCTGGGCTCACAAAACACTGGTTTTAAATAGGCTGATTGATCTATATGTTTAAAAAAATTGCATTTTCACCTTAATGATTGTTGTCTTGTAAACAGAGAGCGTCAGCAAGAGCCTCTTCAAAACAACATGCTTTGTACTAATGAGGCTCTGTCTACACCATGAGCACAGCTCTATGAGTTGACCAGAATACTGGGCAACATTTAGCACTGCGGGTAAAACAACCAGGTAAAGGATCTCACCTTTTTCACACACAGGAAGACAGAAGCTAGAAAGAATGTCTGTAGTTCACTGAGCTTTTATAATTATAAATGGGTGCAGTTTCCCCAAACTATTGAAGTATTTGACTTTCAAGATAAGACATCACAACCCAGTAAACTTCTTGAAGGCAGCACCTGCCTTGTTCTTCACCATGTCTCCAGCACCCAGCACAGTACTTGGCACATAGAAGGTGCTCAAGAAAATTGTGTGGAATGGATGACTGAATCAGTACATCATTGAGTTTCAGACCTGGGCTTTGTGAAAGGTATGGCCTGGCAATATACATTACAAATCAGGTAAGTATCTCCCCTTTACCTAAAGACATAGACTTATCTTTCATAGCCAGGGAATCCTGTTCTCCCAGGGTTGGAACTCTAGGGAAGAGGCTCATCGTGACCAGGCTTGAAATGCCAAAGTTATGGCACAGGAGGTGGTGACATGATATATGTAATAAAGAAGAAAAGGCCCAGGTTTTTAGGGCCTGGAACTGTTAGGAATACTTTTTAGAGATGGAATATTAGTCTTTAAGAGTTGTATTCATTCATTTTTATTAGCTGTATTCATTTCACTCAAGACCAGGGCTTCTTAGTCTTGGCAATATCAACATATTGGGAGAAGGATCCTTTGTTGTGGGGGCTGTTCCATACGTTGTACCATCAGTAGCAGCATCCTTGGCCTCTACCCACTAGATGCTGGAACTTGTCCCCCCAAAGTTGTCATAATCCAACAGTGTCTCCGAATACTGGCAAATGTCCTCTGCCAGACAAGATCACCCCAGCTTGAGGATCGCTGCTCCAGACTGACACCTACTCTAGTGCCCGCTGTGCATGGCACTGGCATAGGTTAAGGAGCTGCCCCAGGGGAAAGAAGCTCAGTACCATGAACTTGGCTTCTACTCTGAAGCATCAACAGGAGGTCAAGTTGTACAACAAGATGGCCTTGTCAGCCCAAGGGCCTCATTTTTGTCCCTGGGAATTATACACACTTCAGCCAAATGGGTCTCAGCAGTGGTATTTTTCTGGACAATGCACAGAAGTAATGAAAGGACATGAATTTAGGGTTTTTAATTTGTGTTTTTCTTCTTTGATTCTTTCTTTTTTTATAACATTTAAAAAACTTTTTTCAGAATATTAAGGGATGACATATGTTTTGTTTTCTTTATATACTATGTTTCTTTGTACTGATAGAGTCAAAAGAAACCAATTTTGGACAAGAGGAATTTAAAGCCTAAATGAAGACAGCTTGTGGTGAAAGTCTTCATGCATTAGTTAGGTTGAATAAAATCTGGGATAACTGCACTGACGGTGCTGGTTTTCCCTCCTCTAAAGAGCTCTGGGGAGAATAGTGCGGGTCAAGTCTATCAGCTCTCTATCTCTGGCCTGGTGTCGCAAACACAGTTTCTAACTTGGAACAGGCCCATTTCTCTAGAGGAGTCTGCTGAGGCCTTCTCCATTCCCCTGCCGACACTTAGATAAATGAACGGCTGCTCAGCCCAGGATGATCTAGTGCTGAGCTACTCAATGTGAGTTGAAACGTGGGTTCCCGCCACCATGCGTCACTCACGAGCTGTGCGACGGGGACAACTCCCTCATCCCATTATTCTTTAGCTTCTCATCTGTAAAATGAATATACCAGTAATTACGGCTACCATATCCTCATAGGATTGCTGTGAGAATAAAATGAAATAACAATATAGACAACTCCTTCAAATGCTCTGCAGGACGCTGTTAATATTGTTGCGGGAGGATTTTAATTGAGTTATCATTTTGCCTCTAGAGCTTTTAAGAACTCCCGTGGCCCTGTAAATAATAACAGCAGCTATCTTTACCAAGGCTCAGTGCCAAGGAGGACAAAGAAAAGTACATGGAGAAGAGGCCCTAGAGGTGGGAACGGTTTCCTCTAGAACAGTCCCTGGCTCCCTTCTAAGTTTATCTCCTGTTTTTTCATTGTTCATCATCATATGATCATGAGTGGAGACTCTGGAGTCAGACCTTCTGGATTTAAATCCTAACTCCATCGCCTATTAGTTCTGTAATCTTAGGTAAGTTACGCCCCCTCTCTGTGCCTCAGTTTCCTCACTCATAATTGGGTCTAACGACAGTGCCTACCTCACAAGTTGTTGAGAGAATGAAGGGAGAAAAATGGAATGTCATGGTAGAGAACGACAAAAAGGGCTCCAGAACCGGAATTCCTGGGTTTGAAACTCAGCTGCTTTGTGTCTCAGCCAAACAAGTTACTTGCCTTAGTTTCCATATCCAAAAAATAGGGGTAGTAGGAGACCAACCTTGTAGGATTGTTTCATTTGTTGACAAAATACTTGGAAAGTGACTAGCATATGGAAAGCACTGAGCAAGTGCAGGTAGCTCGATTAATAGAACATGATCCTCCTGACCACACGTTAGCATAATCGTTGTTATTGTTATTGTTATAATTATTACTCTGTGTCCTAGCTAGAACACTCACCGGCAATTTAAGGGCACTCCGTATATACCCTAAGCTATAGACTTTGGAGTAGTTATAAAACACTGTCTCCCTGAATAAATTCCAATTTCTAGGTATCAAAGACTCACTTGTCACCAGCAAGAAGACAGGACCATGTCTTAGGGAAGCACTGAAGGGCAGGAAAGCTGGCTAGACACTTTGTGACCGGCAACTAGTGGGCCCTCAAAGCAAACAGGCCCGCAGCTCCACCCTGCACTCAGAAGCATGCACTCACGTCTCTCCTCACAGCTTACATCTCAGTTTCTCCTTTCCTCTTTCAAGGGTGGCAAACTTCAGTGCAAGCGAGAAGTTACTATGAAACACACAGAAACACTTACTGGCATCAAGACAGCAGAAGATCCTGGCATTGTAGGGTTGGGCAGGGTCCCAGGCATGGAGGCTGGCATGGGCTGTCTCTGTCTGTTGTGGAGCTGTAGCAGAGAAGATAGAGAGCCTGGGACAGGCCTGGGACAAAGAAAAAGAAAACAAACATTATTCCTAATGCCCTGGGTCTGTTTCGCCAATGTCCAGAACAACAAGGACAACACCATCACATGTGCAGCAGATCAGATCCGCTGATGGGAGAGGCACATAATTGAGGATATTAGGGAAATAATAACAAATAAAACACCAGCCTGGCTTCCTTTGCTGCTTCCTAGTTAATACATCAAATTCCACTTCATTTCCTGACCTCTGTTATCTAACTGATGTTCAGTAGAAATAAGCCAGTGGATGTCCTACAAGCTTAGGAAAAGGACTTCATGGTGGAATCCTGTGTTTACTCGGAAGTCTCAGTGCCCTGGGGTGCCTTCAGTCTGACAGCTGTGTC
>CAUYON010090485.1:0-35007 GCA_963573935.1 Arctocebus calabarensis
GCGGGCGCCTGTAGTCCCAGCTACTTGGGAGGTGGAGGCAGGAGACTCGCTTGAGCCCAGGAATTGGAGGTTGCTGTGAGCTGTGATGCCACAGCACTCTATCCAGGGTGACAGCTTGAGGCTCTGTCTCAAAAAAAAAAAGTAATCTTTAAACCTGGAAAATAGAACTGTTTTCTGCATTTTAAAGAAAAATGTACATTTATTTCAGCCTTAAAATATTTATTGTCAGAATAGATTGGAAGCAGTGGCTCCTGCCTATAATCCTAGCACTTTGGGAAGCTGAGTCAGGAGGATTGCTCAAGGCTAGGAATCCAAGACCAGCCTGAGTAACACAGTGAGAACCCATCTCTACCAAAACAAATTTTTAAATGCCAGGCATGGTGGTGTGTGCCTGTAGTCCCAGCTGCTCAGGAAGCTGAGGTGGGAGTATTGCTTGAGCCTAGGAGTTTGAGGCTGCAGGGAGCAATGTTTGCACCACTCCACTGCAGCCTAGGTGACAGAGTAAGAACTTATTTCTACAAAACAGCAACAACAAAATCTATTGGCAAAAATGTTTTAATTTTTATTATTAGGGAAACATGTTCTATTCATGCAACTGTTAAACCTTCTAGCAAATCAGTGCATTTTCTTTACACTTACTCTCAACATTTAGAGCACTATTTTCAGAGGATTGAAACGTATGGTCTTTTTCTATTCTTGCAATTTCAAGGATATTACTCTTCTAAGTTTGAAGTGACTATTATTTACACATTAACAAAAGGCAGCTTGTTCATGGTTCAATGATACTAAGTATAATTAGACAGAAATACAAGGCAAACATATTTTTAACAAATGTGCCATTTTTTTGCACTGTACAGATTAAAAAAACATGGTATTAGCAACTTTTCTAGCATGCTGATGACCCCTGCATTGTCAAAGTTTAGAAGATGCTTGGCTTTCTTTAAGCAATGCGTCAGTAATTAACTTTCTGAAATATTGATCTACTTAAAACAAGAAAGCAATTAGTGGTGAAGAAGACTTCAACAACTCTATTGAAATTTAAGTAACCGTCAATCTTACTGGTAAAGCATGTTGATTTCCAACTTAACCACTAGTGAAAACACTTTCAGTCCCTTACCCTGGAAAGGACTTTGAATAAAGGCCATTATGAGTAAATTTGCCTACCTTAACGGTTTCTCTGGCAGCTTTGAGTTTACAACCAACTTGTAAATAGCCCATATACAAACAGATTTAACATCACAGTTTGGAAGGTACTTTGGAAGTGTGTGGGGAAGAAGGAAGAAAAGATGACACTAATCAACAAGAATAATTTGGGTGTCTGACTCACCTCCATCTCTCCTCACAGCCTGATATATATTTTTTTATAATACTCTGCCAGCAATTCTATTCAATAGAAGTTTATGGGAGTGAGAAAGCAATTGCTTTTAAAAATGCAGCACCTCTGTGAAGTTAGAAGACTTTCAGACATTTGGAGTTTGTTCAACTGGACGGCTTTCTTCTGGACAGCCAAGATATGTGGAATTGGAGCTAGGTCATTGAGAAGCATGAAACGCCCAGGCAAGCCTTGGGGAAGAGGTGAGATGGGACAAGTTACAGAACATGGGGGACAGGGGTCTGGGGAGAAAAACACAGAATGAGGGCTGACACAGAAAGGACCATAGATATTCTTTAGCTTTAACGTCATAGACACAAAAAAGGAAGAGGAATTAAGTAGTCTTTCTTTTTCTCTTACTGACTGCTTTGTCTGGTTCCCTGTTTAGGGGCATAACCCAATCTAATGTAGTAAATACAGACCTATCTCAGAGATATTGCAAGTTCAGTTCCAGAACACTGTAATCATACAAATATTGTAGTAAAACAAGTCACACAATTTTTTTTTGTTTCCCAGTGCATATAAAAGTTGTGTTTACACTCTAGTCTCTTAAGTGTGATAGCATTATGTCTAAAAAAAAATCCAATGTATATACTTTGATTAAAAAATACTTTATTGCTAAAAAATGCTAACAATCACCTGAGCCTTCATCAAGTCCTAATCTTTTTGCTGGTGGAGGGTCTTGCCTCCATGTTGATGGCTGTTGACTGATGAGGGTGGTGGTTGCTGAAGGCTGGGGTGGCTGTGGCAATTTCTGAAAATAAGACAACAATGAAGTTTGCAGCATCAATTGACTCTTCCTTTCATGAAAAATTCTCTGTAGCATGTGATGCTGTTTGATAGCATCTTACCCACAGTAGAACTTCTTTCAAAATTGGAGTTGGTCCTCTTAAATCCTGCTACTGCTTTATCAACTAAGTTTATGCAATTAAATCCTTTATTATCATTTCAACAATGCTCACAGTGGCTCGGCGCCTGTGGCTCAGCTGGCTAAGGCTCCAGCCACGTACACCTAAGCTGGCGGGTTCGAATCCAGCCTGGGCCCGCCAAACAACAATGACGGCTGCAACCAAAACAAAAATGGCCGGGTGTTGTGGCGGGCACCTGCAGTCCCAGCTACTTTGGAAGCGGAGGCAGGAGACTCGCTTGAGCCCCGGAATTGGAGGTTGCTTTGTGCTGTAATGCCACGACACTCTACCCTGGGCGACAGCTTGAGGCTCTGTCTCCAAAAAAAAAAAAAAAAAAAAAAAATGCTCACAGCATCTTCACCAGGAGTAGTTCCATTTCAAGAAACTATTTTTCTCTGATCATCTATGAGAAGCAACTCATGGCCTGAGCAAGAGCAAGACCTCCATCTCTACAGAATGTAGAAAAATTAACCAGTCATGATGGTGTGTGCCTATTGTCCCAGCTACCTGGGAGGCTGAGGTAGGAGGACCTCTTAAGCCCAGAAGTTTGAGGTTGCAGTGAGCTATGATGGTACCACTCTAGCCAGGGCAACAGAGAGCCTTGTCTTGAAAATAAAATGAAATAACAACAACAAAAATTAATTTTTTAAAAGGACAAGCAACTCCTTATCCATTCAAGTTTATCATGAGATTGCAGCAATTCAGTCACATCTTCTGACTCTGCTTCTGATTCTATTTTGGTTTGCTATTTCCACCATACCTCTGTTACTTCCTCCACTGACATCTTCAACTCTTCAAGGTCATCCATGATGGTGGGAATCAAATTCTTCCAAACTCTGTTAATGTCAACATTTTGGCCTCCTCTCATGAATCATGAATGTTCTTAATGGCCTCTAGAATAATGAACTCTTTCCAGGAGATTTTCAATTGACTCTTCCCAGATCCATCAGAGGAGTCATAACTTATGGCAACTATATTCTTATACAATGTGTCTCTTAAATAATATTTGAAAGTCAAAATTACTCCTTGATCCATGGGCTACAGAATGGATGTCATATTAGCAGGCATGAAAAAATAACATTTATCTCCTGTCCATCTTCATCAGAGCTCTGAGGTGACCAGGTACATTGTTAATAAGCAGTAATATTTTGAAAGAAATCTTTTTTTCTGAGTAGTAGCTCCCAACAGTAGTCTTAAAATATTCAGTAACTCATCCTGTAAACACATGTGCTGCCATCTAGGCTATGTTCTTCCATTTACAGAGCACAGGCAGAGTAGACAATTCGTAAGGGTCCTAGGATTTTCAGAATTGTCAATGAACATTGGCTTCCACTTAAGTCACTAGCTACATTGCTGCCTAACAAGAGAATCAGCCTGTCCTGTGAAGCTCTGCAGTTAAGCATTGACTTCTCCTTTCTAGGGGTTAAAGTCCTACATGGCATGCACCTTCTCCCAAAAGAAGGCTGTTTCATCTACTGAGAATCTGTTGTTTAGTATAGCCACCTTTAATCAATTATCTTAGCTAGATCTTCTGGATAACATTTTGCAGCTTCCAGCTCGGTACTTGCTGCTTCACCTTGTACTTTTATGTTAAGGAGACAGCTTCTTTCTTTAAACCTCATAAACCTACCTTTGCTAATTTCCAACTTTTCTTCTGCAGCTTCCTCACCTCTCTCAGCATTCATAGAACTGAAGGGAGTTAGGACCATACTCTGGATTAGGCTTTGGCTTAAGGGAATCCTGTGGCTGGTTTGGTCTTCTAAGCAGAACGTGAAAACATTCTCCTTAACAGCAACAATGTTGTTTGCTTTCTTACCCAAATGTTCCCTGGGATTGCTGCTAGAGTGGCATTTTTTTTTTTTTTTTGAAACGGAGCCTCACACTGTGGCGCTGGGTAGACTGCTGTGGCATCATAACTCACAGCAACCTCAAACTCTTGGGCTTGAGCAATACCCTTGCCTCAGCCTCCTGAGTAGCTGGGTCCACAAGAGACTGCCATGATGCCTGGCTTGTTTTTCTATTTTTAGTAGAGATGAGGTTTCACTCTTGCTCAGGCGGGTCTTAAACTCCTGAGCTCAGGCAATCCATCTACCTCGGCCTCCCAGAGTGCTAGGATTACAGGTGTGAGCCACTGCACCCGGCCTTGGTGTAGTGATTTTTACAATTTCCTTCAAGAACTTTTCTTTTGCATTCACAATTTGGCTGTTTGACACAGAGGGCTAGCTTTTGGCCTATCTCAGCTTTCAACATGCCTTTCTTATTAAGCTTAAACATTTCTAGCTTTTGATTTAAAGGGAGAGACTTGTGATTCTTCCTTTCATTTCAACACTTAGAGGCCATTGTAGGAATTTTTTTTTTTTTGTCTTTTTGAGACAGGTTCTCTCTTTGTTGCCCTAGCTAGAGTGCAATGGCATCATCCTAGTTCACTGCAACCTCAGACTCCTGAGCTCCAGCCATCCTCCTGCCACAACCTGCTAAGTAGCTGAGACTACAGATGTGTACCTCATGCTCAGCTAATTTTTTCTTTTTTCTTTTCTTCTTTTTTTCGTAGAGACAGGGTCTTGCTCTTGCTCAGGCTTGTCTTGAACTTTTGCGCTCAAGTGATCCTCCTGCCTCAGCCTCCCAGTGTGCTAGGAATACGGATGCGAGCCACTGTGCCTGGCCTCATTATAGGGCAATTAATTGGCCTAATTTTGATACTGTGTCTCAGGGAACAAGAGGCCCAAGGAAGGGGAGAGAGATGGGGGAATGGCCAGTCCATGGAGCAGTCAGACACACACATTTATTGGTTGCATTCCATGTTTTCTGAGGATATGGTTCATGGTGCTCCCAAACAATTGTAATAGTAACAGCAAAGATCACTGCTCATAGATCGCCACAACCAATGTAGCAGTAATGAAAATGTTTAAAATATTGCAAGAATTACCAAAATCTGATGCAAAGACACAACACAAGGTCACATATTAGTGGCAAAATGGTGCCAACAGACTTGCTCAACACAGGGCAGCCACAAACTTTTAGTTTGTAAAAAGTGTAATAACTGTGATGCACAAGAAAGTGAAGTGCAGTTAAGTGAGGTGCTTTCTGTACTGTGATTCAGTCAGGAACTAGATGGGCTTTTCTGAATTCATTTGAGAATCTAGCAATGGGTAATAGGTGTGGAAGGGATTATATTCTGAGCTTTAAGCAACCAATTTACAATGGAACATCTGGAAGGCAGTCTTTTATCTTTTAAGGATTACCAAGTAAACCTCTCCCTCAAACATCAGCTTTTGACTCCTTTGAGGATTATTCTCCACGTTATGTGCCAGTCACAGCCTTATTTCTAACCTGCTACTACTAGTAGTAATTTGCTACTAATCTCTTGCCCATTTCTCACTAGAAACCTACAAAATGTAAGTGATGAATAAAAAGAAAAGATAAATTTAAACCAGTTTTACTATTTGCAAACTCTGAGTAAACCCATAATTAGGTAAAGGGCGCTTATGTTCAAAAAGTCAGTTTGGTTTTAACAGTGCATTTTCTCTTTTTCTTTTTTTTTTTTTTTTTTGAGGTAGAGTCTCTGTCATCCTGGGTAGAGTGCTGTGGCTTCACAGCTCACAGCAACCTCAAACTCTTGGGCTTAAGTGATTCTCTTGTCTCAGCCTCCCAAGTAGCTACAGGCACCTGCCACAACGCCCAGCTATTTTTTTTGTTGGAGTTGTCATTGTTGTTTAGCTGGCTTAGGCCAGGCTCAAACCCGCCAGCCTTGGTGCATGTGGCTGGCGCCAGAACCACTGTGCTATGGCTGCTGAGCCTTAATGGTGCATTTTCTTTCTCCATTTTGCCTCAAGTTATGAAAAGCCCTTCAGTTATTTGGAGAGAACAGGGCTTTTGGAATCCATATAACTTTTTGCAATCAAGTTATGAAAAGCCCTTCAGTTATTTGGAGAGAACAGGGCTTTTGGAATCCATATAACTTTTTGCATTCCAAAAAGTCCTTTTTGAAGGGCCAGGTAAGCTACATCAACTTTCTTTCTTTCCCTGGTCCATTTTTTGCAGGGTTTGGGGCTTCCTCTGGAATGCTGCATGTCTAACAAGTATAGCCCAGGACACAAGAGCAGAGTCCAAGAAGGCTGATACTTGTGCTTATTTCTGATTTCCAGGCATGCACTGTCCTTGAGGTCAGGGGGAGTACTTCTTCACAGATTTCGACACTACAGCTTTATGCCATCTGTATCCCTTTGGATCTTTCTGGGTAAATTCCTTGATCAAGTCATGGTAATGAAATGATTCTTTGCAACCTTGGCTGCTCATTGGAGTCACCTGGGAAGTTTTAAAAACTACTGGTGCCTGTGTTACAACCCCAGAGCTTTTGACTTAATTGGAATATGGCCTGGCTTTGGGATTTCTAACATCCCCCATTGGAGATTCTAATGTGCATTCAAGGGTAAGAATCACTGCTAAGACTTTATAGAGTCACTTTATAGAGAAACATACTGACTTATACAGAATTTTAAATTCAATTTAGGTCTATAAATATTTATTAAGTGCCTATTCTGTATAAGGCACAAAGACAAACTCCTAACATAGTCCATACCCATAAGTAGCTCAAACCTAGAACAGGCAAGAGTGGGTTAGTGCCGGGGAGGGATCAGGGTGTACAGAGGATGTATTCTTCATAAAACACTAAAGTAAAATTCTCTTCCTCTAAACCGGTGTTTTTCAACTTTATTTCTTGGGACACTTGAACCTATAGTTAAAGTTCCATGGCACACTTAAATTATGTTTATTAAATAATAATAATAATAATAATAATAACAACAACAGAGGCTCGGCACCTGTAGCACAGTGGTTATGGGTCAGCCATATACACCCAGGCTGGTGGGTTTGAATCCAGCCCAGGCCAGCTAAACAACAATGACAAGTGCAACAAAAAATAACCGGTATTGTGGCAGGTGCCTATAGTCCCAGCTGCTTGGGAGGCTGAGGCAAGAGAATCGCTTAAGCCAGTGGTTCTCAACCTTCATAGTGCCTTGATGTATTTTCATTGCTACAAAAGGTTGTGACCCACAGGTTGAGAACCACTGGCTTAAGCCCAGGAGTTTGAGGTTGCTGTGAGCTGTGGTGCCCCTGCACTCTACCCAGGGCGACAGCTTGAGACTCTGTCTCAAAAAAAAAAAAAAAAAGCCCAAAAGAATATACTTACTGTGCTTTGAACTTTTTTCTTTCTTTTTGAGACAGTCTCAAGCTATTACCTGGGTAGAGTGTTGTGGCATAACAGCTCACAGCAACCTCAAACTCTTAGGCTTAAACAGTTCTCCTGCCTCTGCCTCCCAAGTATCTGGGACTATAGGCGCCCACGCCCAGCTAGTTTTTTATTTTTTTTTTATAGTTGTCATTGTTGTTTTTTAGCTGGCCCAGGCCGGGTTCAAACCCACCAGCCTGGGTGTATGTGGCTGGCACCCTACCCATTGAGCTATGGGTGCCACTCGTTGAACTTCTTTTGAAAATAATTTATGATCTTTAAAAATTTTCACAGCATACCAGTTGAAAATCACTGCTCTAGACTCAAGAAATTTGGCATAAGGATTCAAAGAAAGTAGAATTCTATTTGTTTGGTAAATAGGGGATCAGAAAATATTTCACAGAGGAAATAGCATTTGAGAAGGACTTTAAGGAACAGGTACGATTTCCGTAGATGGAGACTGGGGAGAGAGCCGTCAGGTAGAGGCATGTGGCTGGAAAGCAAGGCCCTATGCGAGGGTTGCTGCTGCACTGGGTGTTGTTTTCTGAGTATTTTTAAAAGTTTGCAATTATATTGGGTGAGCCTTAACAGCACAAGGCAGAACAGCTGGCACCTGAGTTGGCTCCTAGTAGTCCTCGGGGCATTGTAAATGTGGGAATGATGATCTCCAGCTGAGATCTGATTTGGATCTGAGTGGGGAGAAATAGTAGAACTAGGGGCGGGGACAGGTTAGGAGTGGAAGTCTGAAGTATGGAGGAAATTCAGAAAGTTAATGAAAATCTGAACTGGGGCACTACAGGGGAATGAAAAAGAAAGGCTTGAATACAAAAGGAGTAATACAGTTAGAATTAATAGGACTTATCAACTGACAGGGTAGAGGAAGCAAAAACTAACTTGGATGTTTCTTATTTGGATTATGAGGAATGTGATGGGCCATTAACAGAAATCATCAAACTAGGTTAAGGAATGGTTTATGCAAGGGAAGATGGTGAATCTAATTTTGTATATGTTGAAAACAAACATATCTAGTGGAATAAAGTTTCTTCTTTGAATATCCTTCATTGTAATTCAATTCTAATAGAATTCTTTTTTTTTTTTTTGAGACAGAGCCTCAAGCTGTCACCCTGGATAGAGTGCTGTGGCATCACAGCTCACAGCAACCTCCAATTCCTGGGCTCAAGCGAGTCTCTTGCCTCTGGCCATTTTTTTGGTTGTAGCCATCATTGTTGTTTGGCAGGTTCGGGCTGGATTTGAACCCACCAGCTCAGGTGTATGTGGCTGGCGCCTTAGCCCGCTGAGCCACACCGCCGAGCCTCTAATAGAATTCTTAAAGCAGGGTACAGTGGTTCTCAACGAAGGAGGATTCTGCCTGCCAGGGAACATACATTAATGTCTGGAGACATTTTGGGTTGCTACAGTTCGGGTAGTAGTTGTTTCTGGCATCTGGTGGGTAGAGGTCAGAGATGCTTCTAAGCATCTTCCAATGCACAGGACAATCCCCCACAACAAAGAATTATCCAGTTCAAAATATCTGTAGTGCTAAGGTTGAGAAAATCTGCTTTAAAAAAAAATTCTAATTAATATGAGGATTGAAAAACCCCACTTTCAACACTATCCAATAGCTCAAATTTAAGGACGTTTTAGGCCTGTTAGTATTTGGGGTGATCGCTCCACCTAGTGGCCAACTATAATATTTACCCTAGTTCTCTGCTTAAAGACAACAGATTAAAAAATATTCTGAAAACTAAGACATGCAGAGATAAAGAACCTCCCTTGATGGGAGAACTATCTAGAGTTTACAGAAGTAAATGTGATGGGGAGGGGGCTCAGGTGTACAATCCAGAACAATTTTGGAATTATAAAATGCTCTTTGGTTCTGAGATCTCATAATAGAAGTCAATATGGAAACAGAACATTTTATAGGATGGATCCCATATAAAATGCATTCTATTCCATTAAAGTTGCCTATATTTTACTACTGTTATCGCATACATAAAAAGAAACAAAATCTAATAATTCTGCTGAATAGCTGATTAAAATTGTTCTTTCTTTTCTTTTCTTTTTGAGAGAGTCTCACTATATCACTCTTGGTAGAGTGCTGTGGCATCACAGCTCACAGCAACCTCAAACTCTTGGGCTTAAGCAATTCTCTTGCCTCAGCCTCCCAAGTAGCTGGGACTACAGGCACCCGCCGCAACGCCCGGCTATTTTTTGTTGCAGTTGTCATTGTTGCTTAGCTGGCTGGGTTTGAACCTGCCAGCCTCAGTGTATGTGACTGGCGCTGTAACCACTGTGCTATGGGCACCGAGCCTTTCTTTTTTTCTTTCTTTTTTCTTTTTTTTTTTTTTGAGACAAAGTCTTACTCTGTTGCCCTGAGTAGAGTGTCAAGGTGTCATAGCTCACAGCAACCTCAAACTCCTTGTCTCAGTCTCCTGAGTGTCTGGAACTACAGGCCCCAGCCACGTGCCTGGCTAGTTTTTCTATTTTTAGTAGAGACAGGGTCTCACTCTTGCTCAGGCTGGCCTTACTTAAACTCTTGAGCTCAAGCAATCCTATCTCAGCCTCCCAGAGTGCTAGGATTACAGGTATAAGCCACTGCACCAGGCCTAAAAATGTTCTTTCTTAAGGATGTAACCTCTAGCATTTTGTTTTATTAAAAAATAGAGAAGAAAATAGATTGAAAAGAGTTTTAAAGTTATGAAAAAATAAGATGAAGAACACTAGAAATTTCTATTTGCTTAAGAGTGGATTTTTGCCTTAGGAAGCAGCATTCGACATGCCTTAAATATTACCTCCCTCCAAGATAGTAAGCTCCCTGAGGGCAGGGACTGTGTCTTAGTCATATCTTTATATCTGCCAGAGTAACTAACATAGCATCTTGTACAGAGTAGGCACACACATAATTTTTTGAGTGAATGAATTTATTCTTATACTGGAAATCCTTGCTTTGAAGTGAAGAAAGTTTCAAGTGTTTCTAAGCAATTCCTATCTGTACACACAAGTACGATGCTAGCTGAGGATGTCTGGCACAGAGAACAACCAGAGACACGAGTTGATAAGAGACATCAATTCACTATCCTGGTCAGCCCAGAGCAAACTCTGCTTTGTGACCATCCCCAGGGTAGCGTTTGGACTGGTGTGTGAATTGTAGATTCTCTAATATAAAATCAGGTTAATGTAAGATTAATACATTCTGCAAATATTTATTGAATGACTACCTTGTGTTAGGTACTCTTCTAGGTAGTAGGGATTTAGGAGTAAACTTAAGTCTAAAAATTCCTTAAGTTGAGAAGCAAGTTTTGAATTGGTGGATTAAAGATGCATCATCCCCTTTCCCCCGTTAGTGTAGTATCTTCGATGTAGAAAATGCAGTTTGATCCATGATCTCAAGGCATTTTACAGCTATTACAGGGCTGCCCTTCCACAATGACTGTCCTGTGAAAAAACAGCACTCACACATCACTTCCTTTCATTGTTTTCTTTTCCTTCCTCCCAGCTTCCTATACTTCCATAGTTTTGGGTGGGGGGAGGAGTTTGAGAGGTGCTATTTTACAGGCAATGATGACTCTTACACATTTTGCAAGTGGCAGTTGAAGCTTGTAGTTTGTAAAGTGACCCCGCAGAAGATTTCTTTTTGGTTGGTTTATTAACAACTCTTTAATGCTAGGGTCTAGGGATACACAAAGTCAGAAAAGAAAAACTAGTTACCATCTAAAAGAAAATGGTGCAGACAGGCTGGTGGGGCCCTGTTTTGTCCACAGAATAAGTGCACGGTGCAATATCTCGTGTTTCTGTATGTTTTTTAAATCTCAAGCACATTTTGGCACCTTATTATGTGGCTCAGTGTACCCAGCATATGCAAATCAAAAGTGTCCACATATGTGAGTTGTGTGACGTGGTCTCCTAATGCTAAGTGGAAGCTGATTTAGTGAATTCACCAAAACTGTTGCTATAAATATAATCTATGAAAAGTAATGGCGACCTCCTCACCGTTTCCCTTTGCGTTATTTGGTGAGTTACTTATATCCTAAGGTCACTACTGTCTAACTCTTCTCAGCTCAGGCATATGGTTCCTAGTGGCTCCTACATAGGATCTAAACATCTCTAACACTACAGGGGGTAGGGGAACATGCTAGTTTTTTCCAAAGCAGTGGATGGCAGCTGTATGACATCTTTAGTTCATTTGCATTGTCTTCTCACATTTTTGTTGGAATCTTTAGAAGGCACAGCCTACAATCTGTCCCTCAGCAGAGACTGCAAGAGTCCCCAGCTGACTTATTCAAAGCACTCCTTTTGCCACAGGTCCAGCAGTATGGGAACTTACTCACATCCAGTTGCTTGGAAACCATCATGTCTGGCTTGTCCTCCTTCCCCCTCCACAGTCTGTCCTCTTACAGAGCAGGCAGCCTGACATTCTTAAAGTTCATCACTTTCCACGACACTCCGTGACGAGCATGAATACATCATTGTGCTTTCCATGGAGGAGAAGGCAGAAAAAATGTCAAGTCCTTTACTGGTGAGGGATCCATAGCGACTGCCACTAGGCCGGACGGACATGGGCGTTGGGATTTGCTGGTGCCACTGAGCTAGAAGATGGACAAATAGTGAGTTATGATCAAAGGACTGCAGTCCCACAGGTATACGGCAGAGGGGCATTTTATCCTCTCTCCAACACTGCCTGTGGATTCTGGGTAAAGCATTTAAACATATCTGGATCTGAAATGCCTCATTTGTCAAAAAAGAACAGTGAAATCTTCCTGGTTAGGAATAGAGAGACTGGGCTAGTGAGGTCTTAAGCCCCTAATTCCAAAATCTGTGATTCTAATCCAGTAAGAGGTTAGAATCCTATGAAAGATTAGAATTCCTCTACCAAAGAATGTGATTTCTCACAATTATTTCTCCCTCCGAGCATGGTTGTGTGCCAGAGGCATACACAGAGGGTCCTAAGCGCTCAAGGGAGGGTGTCTCAGCAGGTAGAGAAAACTGAGGAACTGGGAACAAAAGGGAGGGTTCAACCTCACACTGTAACCACCTGAATCAGCCACTAGCTGCCTACGCACCACCCTAATCAGGTTCTAATGTGTTACAGCGAGATGGCTGAGAAACAATTTAGGTGCACTCAACCATGGTTCAGGGACAAAGGAGAATTAGTTTCCATGTTCACCAAGCTCAGTCCAAAGGAGACACCGTTTTTAGCAGACAAGGTCCTTCAGCTTGAACGTGGCCCGGATGAAATACCCATGCAAACCGCACAGTCTACATGATGTCTGACTCAGAAATTATCAAGCGATCATCTGATTAAGTTTCTAGGAACCTTGATATGGCAAAGGGGGTTCATTAGGCAGGGAATGTGCTAGGTCCTAGAAAGCTATGCCCCTAGTTAGCATTGTGATTTATAAATTGTTCCTTTGTTGATTTTGTTATCTTGATTCAGTTTTCAGAGCCTACATACCTCTGAGTGAGCTGAGACAATAAAGTTTCATGGAACCAAATCTATAGCCATTCCACGGACGAGCAGGATCTCAGTAAGATCCGCACTCCCCCACCGTCTCTCCCCTGCCTCCACCTCTTAGCCTTTCCTGCTCTCGCTGACATCTTAGCCCGATTACTGTGCTTCCTTGTATTAGAAGCCCTCCTTTGGAAAACAGAGGGAAGCCTACTGTCCCTCTCCCTCAGATGGCAGGAAGTGTGGTGGTGGCAGCTGGGGATCGGGACTAGATTCCAGGCTAAGTCCTCGACCTCCTCCGCTACCCCAGGTCTCAGCCCAGGAAATGGCACCTTCTGTTGTTGCTGCTGGGATTGGGATGGTTGGTTGTTGGGATCAGGACAGGAACTGGTCCAGAAGTCCTGAGCTGGGGACTCAGGCACCAGAGGGCAGGATCTGGATGAGTTATCAGTTTCTAGGTTGTTGGTACTGAGTTTCTCGGTTGGACACCTACTGCCTTCTGACATGGTGAAGACTGGAAAATGGTTAAAAGCTTAGCCTAGGTTAAGAAACATATCACTGGCTTCTGTCTCCCAAACTTTCCCAGGGAAAAGTGTATTAGTGTCAGCTTTCCTCACAGTTGAATTTCTTCTCAAGCTTAAGGATAAGGAAAAATAATTAGAAAGCTATATATTTCCTCCAAAAATTAGACCTAGAGACAATGGCAGGCAAAGGCCTCTCCCAGATGGTGTTAAATAAAGGGAACACCTGGTGTGCCCCTAAAAAGAGCAAGGATCTCAGGTCCTAGGAAAAGTTACTCTTTTTTTTTTTTTTTTTTGAGACAGTCTCACTATGTCACCCTCTGTAGAGGGCTGAGGTGCCACGGCTCACAGCAACCTCAAACTCTTGGGCTTAAGCGATTCTCTTGCCTCAGCCTCCCAAGTATCTGGGACAACAGGCACCTGCCCTAATGCCCGGCTATTTCCTTGTTATAGTTGTCATTGATGTTTAGTTGGCCCAGGCTAGGTTCCAACCCTCCAGCCCCCGTGTAAGTTGCTGGCACCCTAGCTGCTGAGCTACAGGCACCGAGCCCAAAGTTACTCTTATTTGTTATTCTGGTTAATCATGTCAAGCCAGTTTTGAATATGAAACTTATTCATCTTCTAAGCAATTGTTTTTTAGAAAAGGAAGAAAAAAAGAGGCACTCTTTTGGGTTAAGTACTGTATTTCCAAAAATACCAGTTAGTGTCAAAAAGTATAAGGGAGAAGAATAGAGTACATAAATGCATTAATAATAATGAGTTTCTTAGATCCTTTTGAAAATTGAAAAGACCTAGATGTGTTTTCTAGCTGTGGTCACTAACCTCTGAGAGTCTAAGTTTCTTCAGTATAAATGAGGGTAACAACAATAACAATAATCTCATGGGTCTGGAAGGATCAGAGGGTACCACTTTGTTCATTACAAGTCACTAAACATGTGCCATTTGATATTGTTATTATTAGGGCAACTCTCTTTTATTAGAGAAGTCTGATTAGGGGATTGGAGCAATGCACATTTGTTGAAAGAGTAAATGAATGAATGAATGGGTTTGGAAAATTCTGCTGGGGGATTCCAGGCTGTGAGGAGTTCCCATGGGTGGCCTGTGGCAGCGAGGAGACAGCAGGAAGGTGTTGGATGTTCAGAAGCACACGCAAGTGTAAACTCTGGACTAGCTGTAATTCCTCGTATTACGAGCTCTCTTTTTGAAGACGGTAAAGCTCATAGTAAAATGCAAAGGGATATAAAAGCCCTGAGGTAACCAAGATGAGATGACTTAAAAAATCTCTTAGGCAGTAAATTATAATATAATCAACTAATGCACTTATGGAAACATACTCCACTTATCTTTTTTTTAAGGCAGAGGCTCATTCTGATACCTCAGCCTAGAGTGCCATGGCACCAGCCTAGCTCACAGCAACCTCAAACTGCTGGCTTCAAGCCATCCTCCTGCCTCAGTATCCTGAGTAGCTGAGACTACACGTGCCCACCATTATGCCTGGCTAATTTTTCCTTTTTTAGTAGAGAAGGGGACTTGCTCTTGCTCAGGCTGGTCTTGAACTCCTGAGCTCAAGGGATCATCCCACTGTGCCCTCCCAGAGTGCCAGGAATACAGGCATGAGCCACTGCACCTGGCCCCTATTCTCTTATCCTTAAAAAAGATTTCTAAGGTGTCTATTACACACAACATTCAATCGATAACATTGCACTTACCGTATATATCCAACCTGGCAGTGCATGACACGATGCCGGCTTCGTTCTTGGCTGACAATGTGTACCATCCAGCATCTGATTTCTTGGCTGGCTGAATGAGGAGGCAGACATACCCTGTTGTGTCCTGGTGCATACTGGAGAAAAGAAAGAATATACCTGCATTTTACCTGGGGGCAGAATCACCCTTGTCAAGTTTAGGGCTCAGGGAAGGGAAGAAAGGGGAATGCAGCTTAAGGCAAAGATCAAGACAAATTTGAAGGGGCAAAGGAATTATACCAAAGCAGCAATGAATCTAGTGGCTGCTAAGGGGTGGGAGGTGGTTGGGAGTCAGACCCGCTGCTGTTCCCTCTGCTCCATGTCCACTGAAACTGCACTCTTGACTAGTAGTTCCCTGACTTGTCACAACCAAATTACAGACAAATCTCTTTTCTAAACAAGGTTAGAAATTTCAATAAGAACTTTGTCCGGAGCCAAACTGAGAGCCCAGGGAGGGATGAACTGATGCCGGGAGGTGGCGTTTCCTACGGTGACCAGCTGCGCAGAGGTAGCAGCCAGCTTACTTTGGTGAAGGAGAAAATCAGCCTGCTCTTTCTTTCTGTTATTCTCCATCAGTAGTGCTCAACCTTGGCTGTAATCAGAATTTCAGGTTGGGAACCAAGCACTAGGATTTTCAGAAACTTGCTAGTGATTCCAATAAGCAGTTAAAAATCAGAACCCCTGGGCTGTATCTCTCCTAAACCTCTTGTTGGCCTGATCTCCTTATTATACATATGCAGTAGGACAATTAAGTTTGTGAACTCATCCTTGAAAAAAGATGCTACCTCCCCCACTGCCAATGTTACTACAGTCACCTTCAGTACTCCCTGGTACAGAGGACATCTGGTAGCACTTTTTCTAGGATGAGTTGGAGAACTTAATTGTCTGACCTCGTCCTTCCAAGCTTCCCTCTCCTACAGCTCATTTGCAGGGCAGAGATAAAAGCATTAGATTTTGAGCTCAAAGGCTGAACAAATGTTTTCTTTTCATTGAAAGTTATTATCAGCCAGGCCTGGTGGCTCATACCTGTAATCCTAGCACTATTGGAGGCCAAGGGGAGTGGATAGCTTGAGCTCATGAGTTCAAGACCAGCCTGAGCAAAAAGTGAGACCCTGTCTCTACTAAAAATAGAAAAACTGAGGCAAGAGGATCACTTGAACCTAAGAGTTGCATGTTGCTGTGAGCTATGACACCATGGCACTCTACTCAGAGTGACAGCTTGAGACTCTGTCTCAAAAAAAAAAAAGTTATCACAATCTGAGAATTTATAAAGTAGGAAGAATAAATAAGAATAAAGTAATAAAGAAATTGCCATGAAGGCTATGTTAACCAGTTTGGTGAAAACATTTCAAATTGTATATAAAACCAGCACATTGTACCCCATGATTACATTAATGTACATAGCTATGATTTAATTAAAAAAAAGAATAAAGTAATAACAGGTATAACAAGAACAAAGTAACAAAATATCCGCTCAGCGCCTGTGGCTCAACGGGCTAAGGCGCCAGCCACATACACCTGAGCTGGCGGGTTCGAATCCAGCCCGGGCCCGCCAAAACAACAATGACAGCTGCAACCAAAAAATGGCTGGGCGTTGTGGCAAGCGTCTGTAGTCCCAGCTATTTGGGAGGCGGAGGCAGGAGATTCGCTTGAGCCCAGGAATTGGAGGTTGCTGTGAGCTGTGATGCCACCGCACTCTACCCAGGGTGACAGCTTGAGGCTCTGTCTCAAAAAAAAAAAAAAAAAGTAACAAAATATCCATCACAATCTCACCACCCTGGCACTTTGGCTATTTTTACTTTCTAATTAATTAATAACCTATTAATTCTTCGATATATTTCTTTAGTAAACCTTTATCAAATACTATGTTGGGCACAATGCTGGGTGCCTTGGGTGTTGAGGGTACAAAGATAAATATGACAAAAATTCCTTATCTAGAGGAGTCCTTAAATTTAGTGAGAAAGAAAAGACACATACATAGAAATAAATCACATGACATAAATCATAGTGACATGAAAACTATCGATACTTACATCATAGTTATAATCACAGTAATATAGAGACAGTTCCCAATTTAGGGTGATTTGGTGTTTTGTTTTTTTTTTAATTGTTGGGGATTCATTGAGGGTACAAGAAACCATGTTACACTGGTTGCATTTGTTGGGTATGATTTGGTGTTTTTTGACTTTATGATAGTGTGAAAGCAATGTGTATTCAATGTGTTCCTTGATTTAAGATGGGGTTATTATGTCTGGATGAATCTATTGTAAGTTGAAGAGCATGTGTATGTGAGATGTCTCTGTATCTATATCTATGTATATATCTATGAAAGAATATATATATATATAGCCACTCAGGTATTCCTAGGTGTTTAGTTCCAGAAATTAATAACCATGGCTTCAAAGTATCTGAATGTTCTGTTCTTATAATAAAGTGACAGGCACGCCTTTCACGAAAGGCAAGGGGAAGATTCTTGTGAGTGGGCAGTGGTCTCTGAGTCCTAGGCCCTCCTTGTTGCTAGAAGCCAGTCAAGCCCCTACCCCCAACCTCCATGCAACCTCTTAGACTGTCTTCCCCAGGGAAGTAGCGACTAACCCATGTAGGTCCCCAGAGTCCAGAGGCTGAGCAAACTCCCAGCCCCAGAAGTCAGCCTTGACTGGGAGTGTGATTTCCAGACATTGCTCTTTTGCCCAGTGAATCCATATTTTAAATATTAGACTCTCAGTTTAAGGGGGATACCAGGCCATTTTACCTAATATAATCCATTCGACCAGCATTAACATGCTTTTTTAGACTGAAGTGTGAACTCCAGAATATTCTCTATTCTCAGTTAAGCTTTACTAGAGAAAAATCATTATATATTTATAAAACCTAAAGCTACAACATCTAGGGCAGGTTCAGTTTACTGTGGAGATAGACTTCTCAGTAGTTTTGTACAGAAACTACCTTTGCTCGCTTGCCCCCTGGCGGTATAAAACTGAAATGACAAAGAAATAAGGTCAGTTTGGGAGAAGCAAGTGAGGCACCCAACTCAAAAACTAACTTAAGCATATGTTAAAAAACAACCAGTTAATGATGGATATAAAAAGAGTATAGCTGCCTTAATGTTGTTTTATTTTATTTTAGCTTTTTAAGTCAAAGATCTTTTCTGGGTCCTAATATGACCAAAGACAAACAAACAAACAAAAAAGTAAGACCTTTATAAATTCCTTGCACATTTTTAAACTTAAAATTGAAAGTTTTAAGCTGTGAGATATCTGTACAATGGACTACCATTCAGCAACGAAAAGGACCACGTTCTTCATACACACAGTGACACCCAAGTGTATTATGCTAAGAAAGAAGCCAGACTCTAAAGGCTGCAGACTTATTGGGGTGGCCCCTGCAGGCCCTGCTGAGGGCGGAAGTCCTTCTGGGCATGGTGGCTGCTGTACCTGATCCTCTCTCTGGTGAAAGGGATGGTCTCGTTGTCTTTCTTCCAGTAGAACACGGGTGGGGGCATGCCTATTACGCGGCATTCCAGTCTCACCGGATGGCCTTCGGGAACACCGCTATTCTGCAGTTTCTCCAGGATCACGGGCGCTTTCCTCACCTCCTTAGCTGAACAAAAGAAGGGTCATTCTCATGTGAATGGTAAGTGGTTTGAGATTGCCTCAAACTCCCTACAGTTGTGGAATTTAGCAGAGTGGTCATTCACTCATCAGCTCTCCCCCTTCAGAACTTATGTGGGCCTTGTGAGGGTCACTGCCTTGATGAAAGCTCCAGAAAGGTTAAAAAAGAAATGGGGCGACCATCTCTGCACATCCCGTGAGAGAAAACATGTGAGGATCTGGGCTGCACTCCTAGGATGCAAATGCTAGGTGGAATTAAAGATGTTTCTTTTATTGCTTAACAGTAAATTTTCAGAGATAATATACTCCATGTATTGAAATAGGTCCTTTTTTTCTTTTTTGGAGTTTATTTTGTAGAAGATACATTAATTTCCCCTAAATGTTTTATTTTTAAAATGTTGCATCTATAGAAACGTTCTTGCAACTTTTTTTTTTTTTTTTAACTTTGAGACTGAGTCTCATTCAGTCACCCTAGGGTTGAATACCGTAGCATCATAGCTCACAGCAATCTCAAACTCCTGGCTCAAATGATCCTCTTGTCTCAGCCTCCCCAGTAGCTGGGACTAGAGGTGCCTGCCACAATGCCTGGCTGGTTTTCTTATTTTGGGTTGAGATAGGGGTCTCGATCTTGCTCAGGCTGGTCTCAAACTCCTGAGTTCAGGTGATCCACCTGCCTCGGCCTCTCAGAGTGCTAGGATTACAGGTGTGAGTCACTGTGCCCAGCCCATACTATTATTATTATTATTTATTTTTTTTTTTAGAGGCAGACTCTTACTTTCTTGCTCTTGGTAGAGTACTGTGGCATCACAGCTCACAGCAACCTCCAACTCCTGGGCTTAGGTGATTCTCTTGCCTCAGCCTTCTGAGTAGCTGGGACCACAGGCTCCCGCCACAACGCGCGGCCATTTTTTTGTTGCAGTTTGGCCGGGGCCAGGTTTGAACCCACCACCCTTAGTATATGGGGCCAGTGCCCTACCCACTGAGCCACAGGTGCCACATAACCTTTTTTTTAAATTTTAAACATTAAATTGTGCTCTAAGGGGGTTTTATTTGGCCAGAACCAATGTAGGTAAAGATATCTCACATCTGAGGGTTTCAAAGTCACTATTTAGCAAAATATTATAAAAAAGGGTAAAAAAAAATCAACATATTCTCGCACAGTTTTCCCTACTCTGTTGGTAAAAGGAAGTGCCAAAAGGAAAAACATATACAGGGGAAACAGCCACTAACCTAGAAGATTAGCATGGGGAAGCTACCCTGATTAATTTCTTACAAGGCCACCCAGACAGTAGGAGAAAGCCCAGCAGCAGAATTTCCACCTTTTTTTCTTTTATATATTTTTTGAGACAGAGTCTCATTATGTTGCCCTCAGTAGAGAGCTGTGGCCTCACAGCTCACAGCAACCTCAAACCCTTGGGCTTAAACGATTCTTTTCCCTCAACCTCCCAAGTACCTGGGACTACAGGTGCCCACCACAACGCTTGGCTATTTTTTGGGTGTAGTTGTCGTTATTTTAGCTGTCCCCAGCTGGGATCAGACCCGCCAGCCTCGGTGTACGTGGCCAGCGCCCTAATCACTGAGCTACAGGCACTGAGCCAATTTCTACATTTTGAAATGTAAGTAATTCTTGCTGGAATACTGCCCTGCAGGATTGGCACCCTCCAGGTGATAATGTCTTATTGTTCTTCCTTCTAGGCATTACAGTGTTTGGTTGACATCATCTACGATAAGGTTTTATCAGTTTATTGAGTCACCATTTGTTGAGCATCTTCCATGTTCCAGCCACTGAGTTACAGAGAAGAGGTTTATACCGGTGATGAAGACGCACAGTGGTAAAGACAGATACACAGAAGAACAAGCCCGAGTCTCTGACCTCAGAAGCTGGGCATCTATCTCTTTAGGGAGGCAAAGGAAGAATTACACAGAAGGCCCTAAGTATTCTATGAGCCTCTCCTTTTCTTTTCTTTCTTTCTTTATTTTGTTGTTGTTGCAGTTTGGCCGGGGCCAGGCTTGAACCTGCCACCCCCGGCATATGGGGCCGGCGCCCTACTCCCTGAGCCACAGGCACCGCCCAGCCTTTCCTTTCCTAAGTGCCAGGGAAACACAGAGGAAGATGGGTAGGGGCAGTTGTGCCCATGCATCTGTTGTGCCTGAGAGTGAGTAGAGGTTGCTAGGCAGAGAAGGGCATTCCAAGAAGAGAGGCCATTGGTGCTAAGCCATGAACACTTAGGGGGAAACAAAAGAGCCTAGTATGTTCCAGGAATAATGGACTATCAGGCAAATGACAGGCATTTAGTGACAGTCGATTGATTAATCAGCTATTACAACGTCTCCCATTTATTACGTAAGTAACATGCACAAGGTGCAACATTACATTTTTAGATTACCCACATGTCTTTGAAAGCAATGTAGGAAATACAAGCCTTACTACGGTAAAGGGGGAACAGATTGAACTCAGTGCGGCAAAGGACGACGAAATTCTGCCAGAGGCTCTGCATATTTGGGCGATAACTTTGGAGGGAGTTATATTCAGGGGTTCCAGCAGCAAACCTTACCTACTACAGAGAGCTCCAGAGTAAAAGAATTCTGCCCTGTTTTGTTGGTAGCAATGCATGTATAGGTCCCTGCATCGCGTTGCGTGAGCGGGTCGATGAGCAGGGAGTGGATTCCGGTTTCCCTGACCAGCATCTTGTGGGAAGTGTCTGGTAGCACAGGTTGGCCGTTGAGCAGCCACGTCAGCTCAGGGGGCGGTAAGCCACTCACCTAAAAACAACAGGACACCTGAGGTACATGACAGACTGATGACAGGCAAATTTATTTGATGGCTGAATTCTTCGTCCTTGTTTGGCACCAAATATGTAGTGAAGAGAACAGGGGGTAGTGAGAAATCTTTCCATGGAGGCATGAGGAGAAAGAGGGGTCTGAACGAATGGCTGCACGAACTTGACCTGTAAGGTATTTTGACTCCAATTTGGGTCATGATTAACATATTTGATTATATTCTAGATCAGAGTGACAAGAATTACAAAGCTAAATAGTTAAAATAGGCCTGCAGAATCAATTCGAGAGAGGATATATTGCGTACATACCTAGTAAGCCAGAGGTAGCCAGAGAAAGGCCAGTGTTCTCAATCTTTGTTGCATATTATAATCATGTGGGAAGGGTTTAAAAATCCTGATGCCTACTTACCACATTAAACCAGAATCTCTGGGGCTGGGACGCAGCCAGTGGAATCTTTTGGAGTTTAGTAGGGAGGAGGAAATAACAATCAACCCAAATATAATTTAGGCAGCTATGGGGAGAGCAAGAGCCACCTACAGAAGGGGGCACTTTATGAACGCTTAACTTCACACCTCCACCAATTTGCATCGAAATCTTCCACGGCATTCTGTATCTTTGGGGCAGAAGAGTGACTTGTGTTGCTCTTCACACTGAGGCGTCTCTATGCTGCACAATTGAAGCTTAGTTGACACATTACAATGTAGAATAGCTAAGGGTGATGGAGGTTGATTATTATGAGAAACTAGCTTCTGCTCTCATAAACTGCCTTGGAGCCATCTTTTCATGGCTGTAACTTTTTCAAAGGCTGCACCTCACAATTCACTTCAAGGAGGCAAAAATCCCACTTCTGGCTCTGTAGTAATAAAGGCTTTCCAGGCACCGTATGGAAACTGTCAGACTTACAGTGGTCCCCTCTTATCTGAGGTTTCAGTTACTCGAGATCAACCATAGTCTGAAAATATTCAATGGAAAATTCCAGAAAGAGATAACTTATCAGTTTTAAATTTCATACCATTCTGAGCAGCATGATGAAATAAATCTCTCATCATCTGACCTAGGAGCGGAATCATCTACTTGTCCAGCATATCCCAATTGTCTGTGCGACCCACCTCTTGGTCACTTATTAGCCAGCTCAGTTATCAAACTGAAAAAACATGCTACATGTGGGGTGCAGTCCTACCTTTGGTTTTAGGTATCTACTGGAGGACTTGGAATATATCCCCCTTGGATAAAGGGAGACTCCCAAAGGGATATCTCCTCTTTGATTGTCTTCTAAAACCACAGTTAACTTGATACGATACCAATATAATTTTTTTTTTTTTTTTTTTTTTTTAGCCAGAGCCTCAAGCTGTCACCCTGGATAGAGGGCTGTGGCATCACAACTTACAGAAACCTCTAATTCCTGGGCTCAAGCGAGTCTCCTGCCTCCAGCTCCCAAGTAGCTGGACTACAGGCGCCCCATAATGCCTGGCCATTTTTTGATTGCATCTGTCGTTGTTGTTTGGTGGGCCTGGGCTGGATTTGAACCCGCCAGTTCAGGTAGCCCATTGAGCCACAGGCACCGAGCCCCATTATAATTTTTATTAAGATATAAAAATTTAGGCTCGGCACCTGTGGCTCAACGGGCTAAGGCGCAAGCCACGTATACCTGAGTTGGCGGGTTCGAATCCAGCCCAGACCCGCCAGACAACAATGACGGCTGCAACCAAAAAATGACCGGGCGTTGTGGCAGGGCGCCTGTAGTCCCAGCTACTTGGGAGGCAGAGGCAAGAGACTCGCTTGAGCCCAGGAATTGGAGGTTGCTATGAGCTGGAATGCCACAGCACTCTATCCAGGGTGACAGCTTGAGGCTCTGTCTCAAAAATAAATAAATAAATAAATAAATAAAAGATATAAAAATTTAAAAGTTTCATAGAATAATTTGGTTTAGTATTAAATGCTCTGAAAGAGTCTTATGAAAAAAAAAAGTGATCTCTCTCCCTTTCCTATCCCATTTTCCCCTGCAAAAGAAATATAGCAAAATAAACACGAATAAAAAGAAATGCAAACAAATACCAAATATGAACAGCTCTGGAACCAAGGATGGGTGCTCAAGTCTACCTTGCAGTCCAGCCGACAGAGGCGCCCCTCGTGAGCTACCATGTCCCCAGGAGCCTGTAGGAAATGTGGTCGGAAAAAGCGTTCTTGTAGGGGCTCTTTGTCTCTTTCTTGTACTCGGGACCTTCCCCTATAACAATAATTATGTTCAGGATCAAGCATTAAAGATAGAAACCAACTTACAAACGTTTGACCACAGCCACTTAGGCATGGCTATAGGACCTGGAAAGGGTTTTTTGTTTGATGGTTTTTCTTTTTGGGGGGGGGAAGGAGAAAGGGGTAGTAGACCATAAGCAAATAATAATAAATAATAATTAATGGTGTGGAGCTGATTTAAAACACAAAGTGGTAAACATCTCATGCACTATAGGATTACCTCATGAGATCTGTAATCAAATAAACAGGTTTTAACTTCTTTCTAAAGTCATTCTAAGTTAAGTGGCTCAGCTCCCCTCCCTCTGGGTTTGACCAGTTGTTCAAAAGTCATCAAAATAAACAAATAAATCACCATTCAATCTGAACCTCAAATGACAGCCCCCAAAGTCCTGTTTATTACCCAGAGCAAGGCAGCTGCAATTCTTGTGTCTTTGAGTAATAAAATTCAACCAGGCTAGAAATTATGGCAAACCATTAAAGATGATCATGAACTTAAACTGGATAAGACCGACCAACAGTAACAGCTGTTATTGGAAAAGAAGGAGGAGGAGGAGAAAAAGGAGGAGAAGGAATAGTGCAACTATGGTGAAATACTGCAAACATGGGTCACTATTTTTGTTCCTTTAGTAAGTCACATTTAATGCATCTGTGTCGGCAGCCATGGAATGCTTTGCTAAGACTTTGTGGCACCCTGAGATTCAACGGGAAAGCCAGGCTCTTTCTTAGCGGTTAGTAAAATCAGAGAGAAAAAAAGAACAGCTGTTACATTGGAAACAACGACAAAAATATTCCATCAACATATACTATGTTTAATCATTAAAGGATTTCTGTTTTATTAAACAAAAGGTGGCATTTAATTCAAGGGGTCTGATTTCTATATTATGCATGCAGGTGCTACTGAAGGTTACAAATTTTGAACCATTAAGAGTGGTGCTTCTTAAACTTTAATATGCATATGAATCACTGAGGGATGTTGTTAAAATGCATTCTGATTCAGGAGATCTAGGGTGGGACCTGGGGACATTTCCAACAAGCTCACAGGTGATGCTGATGCTGCAGGTGAAGGTGACAATTTGTAGATTGAATACTTTGCTGCCTACCCACCATAAAGAGAGCGGCCCAGAGAAGGGGGATTCTCCTTACCTGTGAGACTGACCAGAAGGGCTTAGCCGACTGCGAATTGGCAAACTCTGTACCATCAAGTGGCCAGAACAGCTGATTCTCCCCTGAGAAACAGAAAATGAACAAGATTAAAATAAGAAGAAACACACATTTAAAAAATTTATATAAATATTTTTGGGGCATCAGAGCATTATGAAGCTTTTGACTGACTAGTATGAGGTTTTCTTCCAGGGAAAGGACTGAAAACATTATAATATGGCTTCCTTCATCACTTAATATTCCATGGGGAGAGATTTTTAAAGAAAATTCTGATGACTTTCATTTTTAAAGAAAGAAATGAACAGTGCAAATGTAAAAAAAATTGAATTCTCGTGTACTTCACATTATTTGCAGCCACAATGCAGAAAACATGGCCAAATATTTTTATAAATTCCTCTGTAAAGATTCTTCAAAATTAACATTTCAATAGAAAGAATGGATGAGAGTGGAAATTATAGTTCTGAACTTCCTATTCAAATAGTAATTGAAGATCCTTATTCTGCCACATCTCTTAGGGGAATTTTAAGACCTGGCCTTATTCAGAAATGGAAAGTTGAAGATTATGGAATTCCAACTTTAAAAAACAAAACAATCAAAAGAGAGGACATTATGAGTGTTGAAGGACGTTCACAAGCCTTTACAAAGTAAGTTGCCTATTTTCTAAAGAACACAAATGACAGATCATTCTTGGATAGAATGATGACAGAATGATTCGCTGACTGTAAGACAGTCATGAGCTGATAAACAGAACACAGCCCCACAGACCTGGGAGGTGTACAGAGAGAAGAGACAGTGCTAATGTCCCCTGACAAAGGCTGAAGGACTGAGTGACCCGTCAGTGGCTAACTAGTCCTTTACATTGTGGAGCCGTGCTCTAGTTACACACAATCACAATGCTTCTCATTCATTTTCCACAGCAATCCTTAGTAACTCGCACTTCGCAAGGTCTCATTCACAATGACATCAACCGTCTTTCCTCAGAGTGCAGCACAGCGCAGAGCCCTGCGTCTCCACCTGGGGGTTGGCTGCCATGATGGTGTAGTTGCCATCGTCATCACTGGTGGTGGGGTCGATGTGCAGGGAACATGTCCCATCTCCTTCTCGCCTCATTTTGCAGTGCTCATTTCTCTTAGAAATCTGCTTCCCATCTTTGAACCAGTAAACCTGAAATGAAAGATAATCAAGGAGAATACCTACTGGTACACGCCCATTGCCTTTAATGGATAATGATCTAGAGAGGAGGGTAAGGTGAAGGCCAATTGCTATCTCTACAATAAGTAACTTATCCTTTACAAAGCCCTGGGAAAAGGTTATAAAAACATATTCAAAACTGCAGTGTGATATACCTGCCTCATTTTGTACCTAAGTAAAAAATCCAATATAATTTGGGATTAAGAGCTTTGGATTATTTTTACTACACTTCATAATTAAAGAGCCAACCTTAGACCAGATAGGTCTTAAGAAGCAAAATAATGAAAAGCAGGAGCCTAGATCTTTTCCCATTACTCTGTTTACAAACTCTTTTCTCCTGCATTTGCAGATCTCAGCACCTAGAATAGCTCACCTGGCTTGAAAGGACAGTATGGTTTGTTATACTCAGAGGAATGAGGCTGGGATTAAGTTATTAAATGTCTCATCTAGCCCCAAATTAAACATATTTATTATCTTGATAAGTTTTACAGGTGTCAGGGAGCTCTCTCAAAGACAGAAAATATATAATACCGCTTGCAGCTGTCCTCTACCTTTCCTGGTTACCTAATCATACATGACAGCACCATGCTAATGTTTAAGAAAGTAGGGTGAAGAGCGATCCCCTGCCACAGCCTCACAGGTGTAAATCCTTCTCTCAGCTGACTGCCAAAAAATCTGGTGACTCATACGGTTTTTCATCTGCCAGTGATAACAGTACCACATTTTCAGCATTTACCAACCTAGTGGTAATGATATAAATATAGTTCACTTTGTACAACAACAGGCACCCTGTGGATATTCAATAGATATTAAGTAGAAAAATAACAGTTTGGTGAGTTTGATGGCTAAGAGAATCAACAGCCCACAATACAGTATCATGACTAAGAAATTTATTTCAAACTTTCACTAAAATTCTAACTTACCCATAAGTCTGATTTCTTTTTGGTCTATTTTATGATTCTATTCTTGATGGTTTAAAAAATTTTTTTTTCATTATTATTATTTTTTTGGAGATGTAATCTCACTTTGTCACCCTCGGTAGAGTGCTATGGCATCATAGCTCACAACAACTTCAAACCGTTGTATTCAGGTGATTCTTTTGCCTCAGCCTCCCAAGTAGCTGGGACTATAGGCACTCATCGCAATCCCTGGATATTTTTACAGATGGGGTCTCACTGTTGCTCAGGATGGTCTCAAACCTGTGAGCTCAGGCAATCCACCTGCCTTGGCCTCTCAGAGTGCTAGGATTACAGGTATGAGCTGCTTCACCAGCCCTTTGGTATTTTTTTAGTCATATTATCTGGGCTTTCTAATTTCCTTGTATTGGTTTTCATTCCCTCTGTAGATATTTTCTTTACTAGAGTCTGATAAGACTGTCTAGCTAAGAGGGAAGAAGTGTACAGCAATAAACATCTATATCAAAAAAAATTAAAAAGCTCCAAATAAATAACCTATCAGTGCATCTCAAGGAACTAGAAAAGCAAGAAAAAAGTCAACCCCTAAATTAGTAGGAGAGAAATAATAAAGATCAAAAGAGAAATAAGTAAAATTGTGACTAAAAAAGATACAAAAGATGAACAAACGCAAAGTTGGGTTTTTGAAAGAGTAAACAAAGTCTGGGTGCAGTGGCTCATGCCTATAATCCTAGCACTCTGGGAGGCCATGGTGCGTGGATTGCCTGAGAGTTTGAGACCAGCCTGAGCATGAGTGAGACCTGTCTCTAAAAAAAAGAAAAAAAAATAGCCAGGCATTGTGGCAGGGGCCTGGAGTCCCAGCTACCAGGGAAGCTGAGGCAAGAGAATCGCTTTGAGCCCAAGAATTTGAGGTTGATGTATGCTATGATGCCACAGCACTCTACTTAGAGCAACAAAGTAAGGCTGCCAAAAAATAAAAATAAAAATAAGAGTAAGTAAAATTGACAAACTTTTTGCTAGCCTAACTTAAAAAAAAGAGAGAGTGAAGACCCAAATAAAAATCATAGATAAAAAAGGAAACATTACAACGGATACTTCAGAAATACAAAGGATCATTAGAGACTATTATGAACTATTACACTCCAACAAGTTGGAAAACCTAGAAAAATTGGATAAATTCCTGAACACATACAACCCACGAAGATTGAACTATGAAGAAATAGAAAACCTGACAAGACCAGTGATAAGACTGAAGGAGTAATAAAAAAATCCAAGGAAAGCCCAGGACCTGATAGATTTACTGCTGAACTCTACCATACACTTAAAGAAGAACTAATACCAATTTTACTCAAAGTATTTTTAAAAAATTAAAGAGGAGGGAATACTTCTAACCTCATTATATGAGGCCAACATTACCCTGCTACCAAAACCAAAGTCACAACGAAAAAAGAAATTTACCAGTCAATATCCCTGATGAATGTAGTTGAAAAAAATCCTCAACAAAATACAAGCAAACATAGTTCAACTACACTTAAAAACATCATTCACCATGATCAAGTAAGATTTATCCCAGCTATGCAAGGATTGTTCAACATATCCAAACAAACATGAGACATCACATCAACAGAATCAAAGACAAAAACCATATGATTTTAATAAATGCTGCAAAAGCATTCCATAAAATGCAACATTCCCTCATGATAAAAACCTTCAACAAATCAGATGTAGAAAGAACATACCTCAATACGATAAAGACCAAATATGACAAACCAACAGTTAAAATCATATTGAATGGGGAACAATTGAAAGCCTTTACAGTAAGCTCAGGAATAAGACAGGGATACCCACTTGTACCACTTTTATTCAAGTAGTACTGGATGTCCTAGCCAGAGTAATTAGGCAAGAGAAAGAAATAAAGAGCATCCAAATTAAAAGGAAGGAGTCAGTTATCTTTATTTGCAGATGATGTAATCTCATATTTAGAAAAACTTAAAGAATCCGGCAAAAACTCTTAAAACTGATAAACGAATTTAGTAAAGTTGCAAGATACAAAATCAACATACAAAAATCAGTTGCAATTCAATACACTAACAGCAATTATCTGAAAAAGAAATCAAGAAAGCAATCGCATTTATAACAGCTACAAAAATAAAAAGTATCCAGGAATAAATTTAACCAAAGAAATGAAAAATCTCTACTAGGAAAACTATAAAAACACTGATGAAAGAAATGAAAGATGATGACCAGCGTGGTGGCTCACGCCTGTAACCCTAGCACTCTGGGAGGCTGAGGCTGGTGGATTGACTGAGCTCAGGAGTTTAAGACCAGTTTGAGCAAGAAGGAGACCCCATCTCTAAAATATAGCCAGGCATTGTGATGAGCACCTGTAGTCCCAGAGCTACCAGGAAGCTGAGGCAAGAGAATCACTTTGAGCCCACGAGTTTGAGGTTGCTGTGAGCTATGACCCCATAGCACACTACTGAGAGTGACATAGTGAGATTGTCTCAAAAAAAAAAGTAAAGATATCCCATGCTTAAAGAGTCAAAAAATTAATATCGTTAAAAAGTCTACACTACTCAAAGTAATCTATAAATCCAATGTAATCCCTATCAAAATGCTAATGATGTTCTTCACAGAAATAGGAGAAAACCCTTAAAATTTGTATAGAACCACAAAAGACCATGAACAACTAAAGCAATCCTGAGGAAAAGGAACAAAGCTGGAGGCATCACACTATCTGATTTCAAATTATACTGCAAAGGTATAGTAACCAAAATAGCATGGTACTGGTGTAAAAACAAACGCATAGACCAATGGAACAAAATAGAGAACACAGAAATAAATCTATGATCTTATATACAACTCATTTTCAACAAAATCACCAAGAACGTATATCAACTGGTGCTGGGAAAACTGGATATTCACTTACAGAAGAGTGTAAGTAGATAGCCATCTTTCATCATATGCAAAAATCAACTCAAAATAGATTAAAGAAATATTTAAGTGTAAGATCTGAAACTAAGACTACTAACATAAAATATTGGGGAAATGCTATAGAACATTCATCTGGAAGTTGTTTTTGGTGAGACCTTGAGAGCTCAGGCAAGAAGAACAAAAATAGACAAACGGGGTTACATCAAACTAAAAAGTTTCTGCACAGCAGAGGAAACAATAAAGTGAAGAGACAACTTACAGAACAGGAGAAAATATTTGCAAACTATCCTTTCAACAAGGAATTAATAACCAGAAAATAACAAGGATCTCAAACAAATCAATAGCATAAAAAGAGATTTAGCTGTTGAAAAATGGGTAAAAGATCTGAATAGATATTTTCCAAAAGAAGACATATAAATGGTCAACAGGTCTATGAAAAAGTGTTCTAATCGTGCTGGAAATGCAAATCAAAAACCATAATAAAATACCATCTCATTCCAGATCGAATGGCTGTTACCAAAAGGACAAAAAATAATAAATGCTGGCGAGGATGTGGAGGAAGGGGAATGCCCATACTCTGTTGTTACTCCCAAGTTAACTGCAGTACTGTTCACAATAGCCAAGGAATGGAATCAGCCTAAGGGTCCATCAACAGATGAATGGATAAAGAAAATGTGGTAAATACATACAATGGAATATTATTCAGCCAAAAAAGAAGGAAATCCTGTCATTTGGGTGGAACTAGAGGTCATTGTGTTGAGTGAAGTAAGCCTAACACATAAAGACAAATAGCACATGTTCTCACTCATGTGTAGGAACTAAAAAAAACGATTTCATGGCGGCAGTGAGCAGAATGGTGGTTATGAGAGGTTGGGGAAAGGCAGGGAAGAGAAGGAGACAGTCAGATTGGCTAATGGATACAAACATACAGTTAGACAGGAGAAATAAGTTCTAGGATTTGATAGCATAGAACAGAAATTATAGTTAATAAAAATTTGTTGTATATCTTAAAATAGCTAGAAGAGAAATTGTAATGTTCTTAACACAAAGTAAAGGGGTAAATGTTTTAGGTGATATATACTCTAATTGCCCTGATTTGAACATTACACATCATATACATGGTATACATGGATCAAAATATCACATATATGCTAAGAATATATATATATATAATATATAACTATGCCATATCAATAAAAATAACAACAACAAAAAAGGAAAGAAAAAAAGGACTTTCTTGAAAGCACTGTCTATAGTTCAATGCTGATGGTTAGCCAACTGGCTGGTCATCATTCCCTACCTTTGGAACAGGTATCCCAACAATTTTGCAGGTGAATGTGACTGGAGAGCCTTCTGTGACACGGAAGTGCTTGAGTCTTTTGTCAAAGATGGGAGCAATACACTTGCCGGTGGGGATCTCATCATGTTGGATTTCATCGTCTGATTCATCAACAGGAGTGCGTTCCAAGCGAAACTCTATTTCATTCATCAGCCTCTGCTCAAAGCTTGAAATTTTGTACTCCTGTCAAAGTGACAAACTTGCGTCAATTTCAATTTCTATATGGTGAGGAAGAACATATCTATCAGTGTAATCGAGGATACAACTTTTAAAGATTCAGATGTTAGATTTACACTGTGGAACTGCAATAAACCAGGCATGTTCCATTTCCAGTTACTCACCATGGAGCACTAAAGGAAATTTCTTTCTACAGTGTCTTCACTACCTTTAGTGAATCCTGATTCCTCACGTTGAGCCTAGAGCCCCAATAGAATGCTGTAGGGAATGGAATGAAGACGGCATACAATTTCCATAACTACTATTGGTGTTCTTTTCAATTATGTAGAACTGCCTGTAGAGTTATTCTGGCAAACTTTTCTGAACCGCATTCTGATTCATGCCTGCATCACGGCTTCCCATCCGTAGCAGACATTCTCATCTGTACACTGGAGGACAACTGGCTTTTAATAAGTCTCCCCTAATTCCTCCTCTGCCTCCACTGCATCCCTCTGCTCCTCTCACAACCAACCAACACAATGTGTTAGGACAAAGGAGGTGCCATGGTTCCTGCAATGCACACGTGGGTCACATACAAGACAAAGCCAATATGGGGTCAGCCTGGGTTCCTTCAAGGTTGGGAAAGGAAGAAACAGAAGTTAGTGAAGTGGAGGAGCAAGAAGCAAAAAAGAGACAAGCCGCCTATATTATTTCCCTTCTTGGCTTTGGATTTGCCACTTGCAATAGTTCTTGGAGGCTGGGGTCTTATTTTGAATAAGGATCAAGGATTGTTTACTATAAGGACGAGAAGTTATGTACCACTGGGTCAAGATCATTATTTTGCAACAAATTAATCAGGGAACTTCACAGGAATTAAAGGTAGCCCAAAAGGTTTTGAGATTGCCTTGTATTTGACTCTGCCAGGAGCAGGAGAAGAATTAGCCCATTGGATAAACTTAAAAGAATAATGGGAAATAATATTGTTTTATAAGAAACACTTTTTTTGATGTACCAACTCTGTGATATACTGTATCAATTAGAGAGGAGCAACAAAGTACAAATATATAGATGAAGGGGTTTCCAAGAATGATTCATTAAATATTTGGGAAGTGAAGCTGTAGGAACAAGGAAACAAAGCCACTGTATGTCAGGGTTATGTGGCCTGTTACTAAAACACAGAAATCTTTACATCTGAGATGTTAATGAAGATGCACACTTTCCTCAAAGCAGGAATTAATGTTTCTTCGGGTGCTTTACAACTCAGAGATAGTTTATTCCTGAAATAACTATTCCTACTGCACATTAATCAAAGTTGTCATTTTAAAAGTCATGATTGACATGACTCAGATTTCATGAGGAAATCTGCAAACACAAGCAATATGTTTCAGTTAATTTGAAAGTACTTTTTGTATTGTTCTGCCAAAGTTTCATGACCGATCCAAGATCAATGGATGTACATTTTAAATTTCCGATACTGAATTTATGCTGTGTTCTCCATTTTCCCTTGCCTCATCTCTTTTGTGAGTAACAACAGGAGTTTGGGTGTCAGTTGCTTGGCGATGACATCTGCACTCAGAGAATAGAATATATTTTCTATGTAAATTTGGCTTCTATAGTAATCCAATCTATGATAAATGACCCATCCTGTCTAGGCTCAAAAACTGCATAGAATTATAATTGCTATGAAAGAAAATGAAAAGCAAAAAATATTCATTTCAGAAGAATGTGCCACTTGAAAATAAAACTTTTTTTCACCTTTAAAGATAATTCTCAGAAGGCTGATAATTTGACAACTTGAAACATTTGATTTCTGTGACACATCTGCAGAAAGTTTCTTCAAATGAGTAGAGAGGGTTTTCCTTCTGTTGAGAGCCACAGTGTAAGGACACATGTCAATCATAAATGGCATTGCCAAGGCATGAACCCTGATCCAACACTCACTGCCTGAGTCCACCACTGGCTTCCTCTACTCTGGGTACAAAGTCTGGGCTTCAGAGGCCAATAGTCAAATAGGATCAAACCAGCTAAAAATCTGGCTCATGGCTCGGCACCGGTGCTTAGTGGTTAGGGCACCAGCCACATGCAACAGGGCTGGTGGGTTTGAACCCGGCCTAGGTCTGCTAAACAACAATGACAACTACAACAACAAAAATAGCCGGGCATTGTGGTGGGCGCCTGTTGTCCCAGCTACTTGGGAGGCTGAGGCAAGAGAATCGCTTAAGCCCAAGAGTTTGAGGTTGCTGTGAGCAGTGTGACACCATGGCACTCTACGCAGGGTGACATAGTGAGACTCTGTCTCATAAATTAATAAATAAAAGTACAATTACTGCTCAAAGTATTCCCAACCAATTCTGGGTATGATGTACACTAAAAGAAAATATTATGTATTAGACAAAGTGTTCTCCTTTTGTTCCAGAATATTAATATTCTTAATAAAATATTAAGTTTGAAGGTTAACATATTTAACATATTTAGAGGATTTCTTTTTATTATTTATCTAATAATCACTCATTGCCTTTAATAGGGATAACTGGTCTTTATAGCCTACCCTTGTTCCTACTGCCAAATTCTTGGTAAGTACCTACATGTGTTAAATACTCTTCTAGGGACTGAGGATACAAAATTCCATCTACCTTCTACCCTCTACCTTCAAGGAGGTTGCATAAACATACTTTTAATCTGAGGCTGGGTGTGGTGGCTCATACCTGTAATCCTAGTATTCTGGGAGGCTAAGGCAAGTAGATTGCGTGAGCTCAGGAGTTGGAGAACAGCCTGAGCAAAAGTGAGACTCCTTCCCTAAAAAAAAAATAGCTGGGCATTATGGCAGGTGCCTGTAATCCCAGCTACTTGGGAGGTTGAGGCAAGAGAATCACTTGAGCCCAAGAGGTTGAGGTTGCTGTGAGCTGTGACACCATGGTACTCTACCAAGGGCATCAAAGTGAGACTCTGTCTCATAAAAAAGAAAAATTACTTTTAATCCAAAGTTTGTACTTAAGAATAAATAATTACTAAAAGATGCACGGATTTTCTCTATATTTAAATATGCAGTTAACATTTGCTTAGTTTCAGCATATTTTTAAAAGTTTTCATTTTTTTAATCAGCTGGTCAAAATGGGTTGCTATCCTAGTGGGTAGTACCCATAATAAGCTATACTTAGAATCTATATAGTCAAGTGAGATATTTTCCATTGATATGCAACAAATCCAAACTTTTCTACGTGGTTAAAAGTTTCATTATCCTATCTGAAACTAATGTCGATCCCATTGCTGTGTGTGAATACAGCAAATATTTACTGAGTGTTCACTTTGTTTTTTGTTTTTTTTTTTTGTGAGACAGAGCCTCAAGCTGTCACCCTGGATAGAGTGCTGTGGCATCACAGCTCACAGCAACCTCCAATTCCTGAGCTCAAGCGAGTCTCTTGCCTCTGCCTCCCAAGTAGCTGGGACT
>CAUYON010090486.1:0-15379 GCA_963573935.1 Arctocebus calabarensis
CCTCCAAAGATACACGAGGGACGGCTCAGCGCCTGTGGTTCAATGGGCTAAGGCGCCAGCCACGTACACCTGAGCTGGCGGGTTCGAATCCAGCCTGGGCCCGCCAAACAACAATGACGGCTGCAACCAAAAAAAAAAAAAAAAAATGGCCGGGCGTTGTGGCAGGCGCCTGTAGTCCCAGCTACTTGGGAGGCGGAGGCAAGAGACTCGCTTGAGCCCAGGAATTGGAGGTTGCTGTGAGCTGTGATGCCACGGCACTCTGCCCAGGGCGACAGCTTGAGGCTCTGTCTCAACAACAACAAAAAAAATGGCCAGGCATTGTGGCAGGCACCTGTAGTCCCAGCTACTTGGGAGGTGGAGGCAGGAGACTCACTAGAGCCCAGCATTTGGAGGTTGCTGTGAGCTGTGATGCTACAGCACTCTATCCAGGGTGACAGCTTGAGGATCTGTCTCAAAAAAAAAAAAAAAACAAAGATACACGAGGGGAATGTTTCATAGTGCTGCCATGTCTTGGGCCCGATATTTCAATGGGAGAGTGTGTCTGCCTGTGTCCTTCACTTGCGTGGAAACCTGTGAGGCTCTTGGAAGGCAGGGCAAGGTCTCGCTTGGAAGGTGAGACAGAGGCCCTGGTGCCCTGGCCCCACCCACCTTGCAGCCTCACCTTCTCCTCGCTCTGTGGCCTAGATTATCACCATGGTCCCTTTTCTAGCCCCCATAGACCTTGAACCTACAGTTCCCTCTTTTTGGAAACCTCCTGCTTCCTTTCACCCCACCAGCTTCTTGTTCTCTGGCACGACGTCTCAGCTCACCGCTGCTTCCTCTGGGCAACCATCCTGGGCAGGGCCACATCATGGGGTATCACCCTCTCGGGACATCCTGTCCCTTCTCCTTGCTCCACAAGGGAGGAGCCACTTCTAATCTGGGCCCTAAAGCAGTGCCTGGCGCATCACATTAGTAACCGCCTGTGGAGAGAACAAATGTGCTTGTGAATCCTTTCGTCATGGCAGGAGGGGCCGGGGGGTGGGGTGGGACCCCTGTGGGCTGGCTGCTGGACAAGGTGCTCCATGGTGGCCCAGCAACAGCAGGTTGAGCCCAAGGTCCTGGTAAAGGAGCCAAATATCCCCAAGGAGGACAGTGGTCAGCCATGAAGGCCACTGGACATCAACAGTGGATAATAGCCTGGAAAACTCCCAAGATGGGAGAGGGGAGAACCAGGAATGAGGGACCCTAGTGAACAAGGAGGGAGACCCAGGCCCTCAGATGAGGTGGGCTTGGGTGTGGCTGTTTGTTCTGGAGAATCACTCAAGAATGTGGTGGGGACTGGTGTGTGTGTCAGTCAGGGCCCTGCCACCGGGGAGGCCCCACAGACAGGGCTGGGCCTACAAGGCTAAAAAGTTCTCCCTGGATGTCTGTAGCCAGCCTATAGGCCACCAAGGGGAGAGACCACGAGTTTGACCACCCCTGAGTTCTACAATGTCCCTTGGGCCAGGAAAGGTTATTTATTTATTTATTTTTTTTTGAGACAGAGCCTCAAGCTGTCACCCTGGATAGAGGGCTGTGGCATCACAGCTCACAGCAACCTCCAATTCCCGGGCTCAAGCGAGTCTCTTGCCTCCGCCTCCCAAGTAGCTGGGACTACAAGCGCCCGCTACAAAGCCCGGCCATTTTTTGGTTGCAGCCGTCATTGTTGTTTGGCGGACCGGGCTGGATCCGAATCTGCCAGCTCAGGTGTACGTGGCTGGCGCCTTAGCCCGTTGAGCCACAGGTGCCGAGCCAGGAAAGGTTATTTAACGGAGGAGCAGAACAATCTCTGCAAAGAGGTTTCACATTTTTGGCCTGAGGTCAAAAGGAAAAGCGAATTCACCCATGGCACCCCCCCCCTTCCCCACCTCCCATCCCAAGCAAGAGGCAAGAATGGGGACAGGCTGGCGGGCGACAAACTTTGTGTACCGTGTGACTGCAGCGTGGGAGGTTCCAGCTTAGAACCGGGGGCGGGACCTCACGAAAGGGGAAGAGGCTGGTCCAGGGACAAAGAAAGACTTTAATTGAGGGGAAAAGCAGAATGGAGACTAACGGGGGTCAGCTCAGCTCCCACACAGTAGCAAAAGGCTCTTATTAGCCTTATCAGTACAGCTGGAATGGGGTAGTCAGCACCCCATTAGGGCAGCACCCAGGGCTCTTCTCTAGTGTGGGTCAGCATTAGGGGCACAGCCGCACAGTCAGAATGTGGGGAAGGTGTTCCCAGGAACTCTGGCCTTGAGACCCTCTGGGAATATGGGGAGGGGTTTGCTGGTGTCGGACCTGATTTCCTAAAATGGCCACACTCCTGTCAGGGTTATGAGAATTTCCACACAGAGGACAAACCTTTATGCACCATATGACTGCAGGGTCAAAGGATAATCATGGAAAAACAAACAAACTCAGCCAGGTAATAGTGCTCAGAGCTGATTTAGTTTAATTTTGTGTTTTAGAGTTTTCTGCAACTTTCAACTTTCTTTCCTAATATGAATGCCAATTGCTTTTCTGCTTTTACCAAAAAAACTCACAGGAAAACTTTTCAAAGATTCTGTACACATTCTCTAAGAGTACCAGTTTCTCAGCTTCAACTGAACATTGGAATCTCTCAGGGAGCTTTAAAAATATGGATGCCTGGGGGTGGTGCCCTCAAAGGAGTAGGGCGCCAGCCCCATATGCTGGAGGTGGCGGGTTCAAACCCAACCCTGGCCAAAACTGCAAAACAAAAAACAAAAAAAAATATGGATGCCTGGGTCTCACCATGAAGCCATTCAGTTTTAATTGGTTGTGGGTATGACCTACTCAGCTGATTTTATTAATGTGCAGCCACTTCCCTAAAAGGAGGATGTGCCAGAGATGTCAAATAACAGATACTGTTATTAAACATTCACTTCAGTTGCATGAGCTACATATTACATAACTCCAGGGGTATCATTTATACATCTATAGCCAATTACGGGGAAGGTGCCTTCTTGGAGTTGTGCAACGTGGTAGCCTTGTAAGTGTGGATATATAATTTATATATTCATAGATGCAGAATTTAAATACTGATTGCATCTGTTCACTACAATTCTATGAGGAACGGCAAAGTGACATCCACTAGGATGTACAGAGAATTTTAGAAGACTTATAATGGTTTGTCTCATCTGGGTTTTAAAAATTTGGCCAAGGAACCAATTAAAACACCAAAAGCCTGGGCAGTGCCTGTAGCTCAAAGGAGTGGGACGCCGGCCCCATATACCGGAGGTGGCGGGTTCAAACCTGGCTCTGGCCAAAATAAAAAACTATAAACACCAAAAGCCAAAGTGACTACATTAGTTTGGAGCCGTGGGTTGTACTTAACACAGAGGATTAAGAGGCTGGGTCTGAGAGGGCTGTGACCTGCACAGAAGTACATGTAGCAAGGGGAAGTCACCAGCAGGTGGATGGGCCAGTGTGGCTGGCAGGAGACCTGTTGGGAGATGGAGGAGGGTGTTCATATGGGGTCCTGACATGAAGCTGTTATATTCCTGATACATCCCCCCGCCCCCATTCAGAGATGGAATCTAATTCCCTGCCCTTCAGTGTGGACTGGCTTTGACTTTTTTGGATGAGTAGAATGCAGTGCAATTGATGCTGTGTAAGTACTGAGGCTTCATTCTATCCAAAGAAGTGAAAGGCTAGCCCCGATTTTGTGGCCATTTCACAGCACTGTGGTGCTTAACCTGGGGTGCATGGACTTCCTGGGTGAGATCCGTGCATTCCTGGAGGCTCCTCCTTGGAACCTCATCACCGCTCTGTGAGGAAGCTCAAGCAGCCAAGTGGGATGTCCCACCCAGGGAGGGGCCGGGGGCTTCCGGTCACAACCACCCCAGGCCCCCGCCACGTGAGCAAGGCCACCCCGGAGCCCCCATGAACGCCACGTGAAGAACAGGAACCACCTGGTCCACCTGTAGGGTTGGGAGAAATGATGCCTTTTTTGTTGTTTTGAGTCAAGTTTCAGGGTATCGTGTGACTGAGAAACAGGCGGCTGCAGCAGGGCCATTTCTGCTGTGCAGGGGGAGCCGGCATGTGGGGAATCCGCGGGCTGCGCTGGGCCTCTGTGGAGTTAGAAGTGCTGGCACATCTCAGCAAAGGAAGGTGTTTTTAAAAAAACGCTTATTTGAATTGTGTGTGTGTGTGGTTACAACTCATAATACGTCAGAAAAGCTTACGATGAGAAGCCGAGGTGCCTTACCTGCCATCCTCACCCGACTCACTGCCAGTCCCGCTTCCCCAAGACAATATGGTGGCCGTGTAGTTTTTTCTCCAGACTCCAAATCACATCCTTCTACCTCCATCCCCCGTCACTCTCCAATATCTAAGATGGGGACTTAACTCCCTGTATTTGGTCCCCGGACCCTCTCCTCCTCAGACAGCAATCCCAGCTGTGCCTGGTGGGATCCCAGCACCCTCCCCCCCTCTCTCTTCCCTCCGATCGCCCACACTTTGCAGCTCTAATGCTTCCATGTCGTAGCATTGTGGGGATTCACCCAGGTGCTTGGGCTTCCTGGGGGAGCCTCCACCAACTCCTTGAAAGGTGTGAAATTCTGTGTGCTCATTGACATTCCATTTCCTGTGCAGAGTCTGGGGCTTCCACTGGAGTCTGCCAGAGGGGCAGAGGGGCAGAGGCCCGGGTGCTGCCTCGAACTCTGCACTGTATGTGGCCGTCTCTGCGTCCTGGAGCCCCAGGGGCCGACCCACGCACCCTCTGATGATGCTGAGTATGCCTGCAGAGCTCGGGGAGAGGACGGTGTTTATTCCCACATGCCCTCCCAGCCGTCTCAGGCAGGGTGGTCTCAGCCGACGGTCCTCACTCCACTGAGGGCGGCCTTCTCCCCAGGGCTTTCTTCTTTAATTCCAATAACCACTTCTCCTGGGACGTCAGTCAGGCCAAGGGTGATAACAGCTTAGTTATTCCTGGCCCCAATATTGTCCTTTGCAGTGCTACCACACCCTGCCCACGCCTTTCTAAAGAGTCCTCTTAATAACCCACCTGGAGCTATCCTAATTTGACTGTGGCATTTGTTTCTGTCGGGACTCTGTAACGATCCTGCTCCTCAAACACATCTCCGCCATGTTGTATCATTGGGTCGGAGCTGGCCCATGGGAGATCTAAAGCTGGCATGGCCTTTAGCATCATTCCCAATCCAGGCAAGCGGACCAAGCCTTTAACTGCATCCCCAAATGAGCAGACAGTAGTTGACAAGAGGAGACGCAGCCTTGGGCAAAGTGGTTCAGGTGAGTGCAACTCCCAGGAAGGACCTCCTGTGCAGCATCCACCTGGCCTCTGGGGCAGGTGCCAGAAAATGGCCGGAAGATGGAGTCAGGGAAGCTGAGCTGAAGCAGTACAGAGGACCAAGTCTGCTCAGCCCCCTGCTTTCCTCACAAACCTTCCACAATTTTGTAGTCAAGGTTTGCCCAGGATTGTGAGGGAGTTTATCTCAAAAGACTTGGAGGAGGTAGTCACATTTAGACAGTAATTGGTGCTATATTGTCAGAGTAAAGGTTACTTTTATGTTGTCACATATTGCTACATTGTTAGAGTAAAGGCCATTTTTATGTTTGGTTTGTTTTGTCCTATTTGAGACAAAGTCTCACCATTCCCCTGGGTAGAGTGCTTTGATATCATAGCTCACAACAACCTCAAACTCTTGGGCTCAAGTGATCCTCTTGCCTCAGCCTCCAGAACAGCTGGGACTACAGGCGCTCACCATAATACTGGCTAGTTTTTATATTTTTACTAGAGATGGGGTCTCACTCTTGCTCAGGCTGATCTCGAACTCCTGAGCTCAGGCAATCCATTCACCTCGGCCTCCCAGTGTTGGGATTACAGGTGTAAACCACTGCACTCAGCCCATTTTTTTTTTTTAAGACAGTAAAAAGACAGTCTCACTATGTCATTCTTGGTAGAGTGCAGTGGCATCACAGCTCACAGTAACCTCAAACTCCTGGGCTGAGCAATTCTCTTCCCTCAGCCTCCCGATCAGCTGGGACTACAGGCACCCACCACAACACCCAGCTATTTTTGTTGTTGTTGTTATTGTTATTGTTGTTGTTGCAGTTGTCATTGTTGTAAGCTGGGCTGGATTCGAACCCACTGCCCCGGTGTATGTGGCCAGTGGCCTAGCCATTGAGCTATGAACGCCACACCCCCATGTTGTTTTCTTCGATGATTTTTTTTTTTTTGAGACAGTGTCATTCAGTTGCCCTGGGTAGAGTGCCACGTCCTCCTAGCCAACAGCGATTTCAAATTCTTGGGCACATGATCCTCTTGCCTCCGTCTCTCAGGTAGCTGGGACTACAAGTGCCTGCCACAATGCCCGGCTATTTATTTTTAGAGACAGGGACTCATTTTAGCTCAGACTGGTCTCAAACTCCTAAGCTTAAGCAATCTACCAGCTCCAGCCTCCTAGAGTTCTGGGGTTACAGGAATGAATCACATGCCTGACCTTCTTTGATGATTCTTTTATATGAAGTCAAAATTTTCTAGATTTGTTTCCTCGTATCCCATTATAAAAATGACTAAATGTAACTGAGGCAGAACACAATTAAAAGGCTACTCTCCCTATTCTCTAGAATTGCTGGCCTGCTAATAAGACTTGGTGGACTATCCCCCATCTCTGTGTATTAGCTGGACAGTGACAGACAGCTGGACCCTCTTCCTTTAGTAAGAGGGTAAGGAGAGCTTTGGTCTCAAACAGGTGGGGGCAGTGGGGTGGCCCCAGTAATCCGCTACAGTCTGACTTTGTTCTAGTCTACTAGACCAGGCCTTTGGGTCCTTGCACCCTGGTACTGGGCACAGTGCCTGGGGCTCAGCAGGAGCTCAGCAAATGTTTGTTAAATGAATGGGGTGGCAGTGAGCTTCTTTGATAAATTAAAATTCATAACCTTAGAGCACTTATGTATCATTGCTATTTTTTATTTTTATGTTTTGAGTTTTGTTTTTTCCTTTTTCTTTTTGAGACAGAGTCTCAAGCTGTCACCCTGGGTAGAGTGCCGTGGTGTCACAGCTCACAGCGACCTCAAACTTTTGGGCTTAAGTGATTCTCTTCCCTCAGCCTCCCAAGTAGCTGAGATTACAGGCGCCCACCACAACACCCGGCTATTTTTTGTTGTTGTTGCAGTTGTCATTATTTTTTTAGCTGGCCTAGGCTGGATTTGAACCCACCAGCCTAGATGTATGTATGTGCTGGCACCCGACCCACTGCGCTACAGGCACCACCAGTTTTTTCCTCTTTTTGAGACAGGGACTTGATCTATGCCCCCGGCTAGAGTGCAATGGTGTCATCGTAGCTCACAGCAACCTTAAACTCCTGGACTTAAGTGATCCTTCTGCCTCAGCCTCTCAAGTAGCTAGGACTACAGGTGCGGACCACCATACCTGGCTAAATTTTCTGGGTTTTGTAGAGACAGGGTCTTGTCCTTGCTCAGACTTTTTTTTTGCTTTTTGTTCCTTTTTTGAGACAGATTTTTACTTGATCACCCTTGGTAGAGTGCTGTGGCATCTTTAGCTCACAGCAACCTCAATCTCTTGGGCGCAAGAGATCCTCTTGCCTCAGCCTCCCAAGTAGATAGGACTACAGAGGCCCATCTCTATTTTTAGAGACAGGGTCTCACTCTAGCTCAGGCTGGTCTCAAACATGTGAGCTCAGGTAATCCACCCACCTCGGCCTCCCAGGGTGTTGGGATTACAGGTGTGAGCCACTGCTCCCAGCCCCTCAGACTGATTTTGAACTTCTTACCTCAAGTAACCCTCCTGCTGTGGCTTCTAAAGTGCTAGGTAAGATTACAGGCATGAGCCGCTGTACCTGGCCTGAAATGCTTTCATACTTAGGAAAAAGTGTGTAAAAATGGGACCACGTCATCTATATTTCCCAATTATTAATGTTTCTCTTTCTCTCTCTCTTACGTATGTATATATGCATGTATACTCATATACAAACTCCAAGTATTGTTATTATTCTTAATTTCTGAAACACTTGAGGAAGTTGGAGACCTCTTACCCTCTCTCCCTAAACACGTCATTGCGTACTTCCTAAGTACAGGGTACTGCTTACCTAGCCTTGATGCAATTAATCAAATTCAAGAGATAAACACCGACCCGGGCTGTTATCTGACGCACAGTCCCTTATGGAAACTCTCCAAATTAAAGATTCGATCCTGAGCACACATTGTCCTCGGTTATCCGGTCTACCTAATCTCTATCCTTCACGAGTCTGGCATTTTTAAGGACCACACACCCATTCTGTTTGGGGAAATGCGCTTCAGCTTGGGACTGTCCCGCACTTCCTTATAGTCAGATCAAGGCTGTGTGTTAGGCAGGACCGTGACCCTGGTTTATCACTCCTAATCTCTAGAGTCAGCGGGTTCAAGGTTCATAGCATCTGTCCGTCTTCCCCGGACCCTCCTTCAGGGAGGAGCTGCTGTAATCAGTTTCTGTTCTTATGTTAGGGTCCCAAGAGTTAAACCACCCACTCAAGGTCACACTCTTGATGACTAAGCTGAAGTCCAGGTCCCCTTAGCAGAAGCTCAGAACCTCTCTCACCACACCCGGTATAGTAAGAGGCTTGGACAAACACCTCCCGCTCTCTCTGGGCCTGCCGAGGACTTTGCACCTGGCCTCCTAACCCCTCCCTTCCTTGCCTTAATTGGGGTGATGGGCACTGGGGCTGACAGGGGCCAGAGGAAGCTGCGGGCTACAGAGGTTAAACTGATTTTCAAAAGAAAGCCCTGAGCGCTTTGGCCCACGGTCCCCCAATCTCCACTCCTTCCTCTCCTCCAATGTTTGTCTCTTTAGAAACTTGAGACTTCAGAAAGGGAGAGAACTATGTTTTGTTGTTGTTCCAGGCAGACTCTCACTCGGCTGCCCAGGATAGAGCGCTGTGGCCTCATCCTAGTTCACAGCAACTTCAAACTCCTGGGTGCAAGTGATCCTCGTGCCTCAGCCTCCTGAGTAACTGGGACCACAGGCACTTGCCACAACACTGGCTAATTTTTCTATTTTTAGTGGAGACAGGGACTTATTCCTGCTCAGCCTGGCCTCAAAATCCTGAACTCAAGGGATCCTCCTGCCTTGGCCTCCTAGAGTATTAGGATTATAGGTGTGTGCCACCTCGCCCAGCCAAGGACTGTATTTTGTTCAATGCCATTCTGTGTTAAATGGGTACAAAGGGCGACTCAGGTATGTTCTGGTTACACAGGTGTGGTGATGATTTCTCAGGGATCTTGTGCAAGGGATGCTTTTGTTCAAGAAATATTTCCAGGTGAAACAGATTGTCTTGCCAAGGTCCTGCCAAGGGCTTTTTAGAGCTGGGATCATCTGGGTTGTTAAATGAAAGACCACAGAAAACTTTTCATCTCCCTCCAATGGTGTCATGTGTGTGAGTTTTGTATCTCTGCATAGGCTCGGTGCTGTGAGGCAAGAATGGTGCACAGAAAACCGTCCTCGTCCCACTGCGGGATGCCTGCTGAAGTCCTGCGCCTCTCCGGCCTCAGCATCCTCACCTGTAAAATGGGGCTGTGAACAGTGACTCAGACAGGACGAATAGGATGAGTAAGTGGGTTGATGCCCCCCTGTGCACTGGCTGGGCTGCAGAGCAGGGCGTGGTGCAAGGAACATGTGTCCTTCAGGACAGTGCCAGGGGGTGACGTGATTGGACACTACAGGACAGAAGACTGAGCCAGTGATCTGACGGCACCGGGCATCTAGAGTTCAAAACGCCTTTGTCACAGCGGGGAGGGGGCCCCTGAGGCCTGAAGGGGATCTGGAAACAATGTCTTGTGGTGGCTGCAGGGGCAGGGCAGCTTACTGGAGAGAAGGCCCTGGAGCAGTCCTCTGTCTCCAAATTCTCCCTGGGAAGCTGCCACTGTAGAACCTTTGTCTAGAGGAATAAGACATTTTAAAGAATTGACTGATTTGGGCCAGGTGCGGTGTCTCACACCTGTAATCCTAGCACTCCGGGAGGCCAAGGAGGTAGATTTAGTGAGATCCCATCTCAACTAAAAATAAAAGAAACTAGCCAGGCATTGTGGTGGGCTCCTGAAGGCCCAGCTACTCGGGAGGCTGAGACAAGAGGATTGTTTGAAGCCCAAGAGTTTGAGGTTGCTGTGAGCTGTAATGACATGGCACTCTCCCCAGGGCAACGGAGTGAGACTCTCTCTCAAAAAAAACAAACACCATTTCTGATTTCTCTGAGAATCCTCAGGTCCTCTGGCTTTAGCCTCGAGATGGGTGCAGATGTGATGTACCCAGCCTCTGTCGTCTCCTGTGTTCAGCCTATCCGTGCGGCTGGGGCTGCTCTCTGTCCCCCCCAGTCTGAGGTCATCGTTGCTTCTCAGGCTCACTCTGCTTCCCTCCAGCCAACTGTCTGTTTAATCTTTCTGGATTGCGCCAGCCTCTGCTCACAAGCCTCTGGGGCTCCCCATTGGCTGCTGGCTAAGGATCGGTACCTCAGCTTTTTGGGCAGGTCTCTCCACGTTCACAGCCGAGTGTGCCTTGTCCAGCCAGGTCTTCAACCGCTCTCCATGGGTCCTCCCTCCAAAGCCTGCCTCTTGCTCCCCTTGGCTATACCTTGGGCTTTCTCGCCTCTGGGTCTTTTTTTAAGCTGCTACTCTGGTTTGGAAAGTCCCCCCTTCAGTAGTCTCTCCCCGTCTTCCAATGCTCACCCAAATGCCACTTCCCCAGGAAGCACCTGCCCTCTTCTGCCCCCATCTAGACCTGGTCTCTCCGGCAGCTGTTCCTGTCTTTGACCGTATCCTGTCTTGAGTTTCCATCTTTGGAAACCATCCACAGGGCGCTGGCCAGTGCCCACCAGCTTGTGAGAGCTGGGTTTGTGCATCCCTTCCCAGCTCCAGCTCCTCAAAGTCATTTTGGCAGTTTGAGATCAACCGTGGTGGACTATGCCAGGGAAACCAGCAAAAGTTACAAATCAGATCCTCCCCACCCTGCAAAGCCTGCTGAGCAGCTCCCTGTTGCACGTCTTGCCAATTCCCGACTGCCTCGGGGGACTTCCTGAGGGCAGGCGGGGTCCTCTGCAAGTCTGGCTTCCACCAACCGCTCTTGGAGTGCATTGCACCCATTATAAACTTTAATTTAGTTGAAGGACTGGCTTGGGTGAAGTGAGGGTCCCTGAGGGGTCAGGAAACAGGAGGGGGGCTCTGAACATTAAAGTACTAAAAACAACCCTTTTCTATCTCAGCTGTCATAGCCAAAGGGCCCTGCCACTCTCATGGCCTCCTGTATTTTTACTTGCCATGTTTGAACAGTTTTAATAGTTAATATTTCCCGGATGCCACACAGATGTTCCACATGTTCTTTGTTACTCTTCTCCTTGAGACATGGAGCCTATTGACCTTTCTCTGAACCAGGAGAGAATCCATGGCTGCCCAGCCCCTAGCTGATGGTGGGAGGGCTGCTCTCTCGGTTTCAAGGCTCAGACCTTAGTCACCTGGCAGCTTTCACATCCTGTCTTGGGACTTCTACTCTGGGAGCCCTGATCTTTATAAGAAATTTAAGCACCCGGAGCTAGTCATGCTGCAGAGGCCCATGTGGGCACCTGATAGTCCTAGCTGAGGCCAACCTTCCAGCTGTCCCCACCAGAGCACCTGACCTGTGGTTAAAGCTCCTTCAAGCCAGCTGACTTGCCTGCTGGACACCAAGGGACTGTCCAAAATGCCACAAGAAGCAGAAGAATTACCCAGCCCAGCCCAAATTCCTAACCCACACAATTGTGAGAGATAGTAGCATGGTGGTTGTTTGGGTCACTAAGCTTTGGAGTCACTTGTTTCGCAGCAGCAGAGCTAACTTACTATGTCTCAGACATAAGGCTGGGTGTCGCACTCACTGTATTTTAGTCAATATTCACACTATCTCCACAGAGCACCCTCGTTACCACGTCCATTTTACAGATGAGTTAATGGAGGCTTAGGAGGCTGAGTGTTATGAACTGGATTGTGTCCAACCCTGGAATACATATGGTGGAGCCCTGACCCCCAAGGTGACTATATTTAGAGACAGAGACATTAAAGAAGTAATTTGGGTTAGGAGTTCATAAAGTTAGGGTCCTAATTCAATATGACTGGCCTCCTCATAGGAGAGAAAGAGACTTCAGGAGGGCACGTGCACAGGGAGAAGGACACAGGGGTGAGGCAGACCAGAGAGAGGAGAAGCCAGCCCTGCAGACACAGGGGCAGGGCAAACCAGAGAGAGGAGGAGCCAGATCTGCTGTCAGAGGGGTGGGGCAAACCAGAGAGAGGAGGAGCCAGCCCTGCTGACACAGGGGCAGGGCAAACCAGAGAGAGGAGGAGCCAGATCTGCTGTCAGAGGGGTGGGGCAAACCAGAGAGAGGAGGAGCCAGCCCTGGGGACACAGGGGCGGGGCAAACCAGAGAGAGGAGGAGCCAGATCGGCTGTTAGAGGGGCGGGGCAAACCAGAGAGAGAAGGAGCCAGCCTTGCTGACAGAGGGGTGGGGCAAACCAGAGAGAGGAGGAGCCAGCCCTGCTGACAGAGGGGTGGGGCAAACCGGAGAGAGGAGGAGCCAGATCTGCTGACAGAGGGGTGGGGCAAACCAGAGAGAGGAGGAGCCAGATCTGCTGACAGAGGGGTGGGGCAAATCAGAGAGAGGAGGAGCCAGCCTTGCTGACAGAGGGGCAGGGCAAACCAAAGAGAGGAGGAGCCAGACCTGCTGACACCTGGATCTTGGACTTTCAGCCATCAGAATTGTGAGAATAAATTTCTGCTTCAGCCCCTAGTCCATGACATTTTGTCATGGCAGCCCAAGCAGAACAAGACATTGAGAAAATGCCCCAAGATCATACCAGTATTTCCCTAGACCAGCGGTTCTCAACTTGTGGGCTGCAACCCACAGGAACTGTATTAAAGGGCCAGGGCATTAGGAAGGTTGAGAACCACTGTCCTAGACCCTGCCATGCACCCTGTTTCTTAGAGGGCTCCTCTGTGCTCCTGCCCTGGCTGTGCCCCAGAGGAGTCTGGGGACCTTAGGGACAATGGTGGTCCAGATAGAGCCTATGAGACCCTTCTGGATTATACACCATGTACCTGGGACCCTGAATTAGAAAACCCCAAACATCATAGAGCTTCCCTGGGGCCCAAGTAGGTCTCCCTTCTAGGTGTGTCCTACAAAGGGTGACCTGAGACTAGAGCATGCAGGTGCAGGAATCAGCAAGGCACAGCTGTCTGTGGGAATGTGGACTCTGGCCAGTGTCCCTGTGCCCACACGCCAGGCCCCTGCAATGGTAGACAGAATTGCTGGGTGCAGGCTGCAGCTGGGCCGTGTCCTGTGAGCTCTTCTTACCCAGCCACATTCTGGAGGAGCTCTGCAGAGCTCCTGAATTCTGAATTCAAACACAGCCTTCCATGCTTTCACAGGGCCCATGGAAGCATCTGTGTCTATGTCGAGGTAGGAGCATGGAACATACTCTATTGAACAGCTCATTTGTTTGATTTACAATGTTGAAACATTCAGACAGACATTATGTGGGCCACCACTGGACCCTGGACCCAGGTCTGCCCACAAAGCTGTCTGTGGGAATGTGGACTCTGGCCGGTGTCCCTGTGCCCACACACCAGGCCCCTGCAATGGTAGACAGAATTGCTGGGTGCAGGCTGCGTGGTTGAGCCAGGGCACCATATAGAATCCCTCTGAGCTTATTGCCCAGGGGAAAGTGGAGATGGAGGTAGACAGGCTAAGAGGAGCAGCAGACGCTTCTTTTAGGAGTGCTGCAAACAGCACTGGAGCATCTCAAACTCATCCCCCAAGGCAAGAGGCTGCAGAGCCTGGCAAATTACTGGGCTGCAGGATGCAGGGGTTCCAGCTGCACTAGGGGCTGCTCATGGGACCATCCAGGAGAGAGAGGCAATGCCTTAGGGTCCCCAGCTGACCCTAAATGAGGCATAATGAGGAGGCTGAGATCAATGGCAGGAGGAGGCTCATCCCACATCCCCAGCTGTAGGCTGCAGCTCCAGTCCATGCCTGGGAGTCTGTCTGCCTTCTTGCTGACTGGCAGAGGGTCTGGCTGTTCAGGCTGGGGCACAGGCTGATGCCAGGTGTGGCAAGGTGTTTCTCAGGGAGCTGAGTGTCTCCCAGTCAAAGGAAAAATTCCAAAGGTATTTATTTATGATTTAAAGAAAGAAAGAGAGGCAGAAATTCTGGAGGTGGGAAATTCTTTTCAAAATCAGGTTTGGTTTGGTTTTTATGGTGGGGGGCTGTGGATTTACAGCCCGGATGTTTTTCAGCCCTCTGGGGAGCCACGTGGCAGGCAGCCTCATCCTCCCAGGCCGTTGCCTCTCTTTGGGCAGAGATCATGATTCCTGAGATGGACTTGAGATCACTTTTTTCCCCTCTCTTGGTAGGAAATTCTGAGCGCATGAGGTAAACCATGTCTGGGTGAGAAGGAATGTCAGAGCAGGATTGCAGGGCATTGTCTCTTGACAGGAGGCTGGGGAAGGAGATTGCTGTGGCCTCCGTGGAGAGTGGAGAACGGCGCATTGTGAGTGGTTTTGAGTTCATTGCTCTCAATTTTCTAGTCACTGTGAGTGCCTAATCTGACATGGGCACTAGGGCCCCTCCTAATGCAAAGGGGGTGCTGTGGCCTGGAAGAGGCCAAGTTCATCTTGGCTCACCTGGAGGGATCCCAGTCCATGCCCCAGAGGAGGGCAGAGACTGTACGGAGGAGACCTGCTGTCACTGCAGCAAAGAGCATCAGGAAAGCAGCTCTGGCTCTCTGCCCCTCAGCCGCGGAGAGAAGTCTCTATTAGACCAAGTCTCTGTTAGCTAAGGCAGGGCTGGCCATTTGGGAGAAAGCCCATTCCCTGCAGGGAGCTGGGATGTCCCTTCCCTGGTTGAGTGGGCCCCCAGAGGCCTTTGCCCCACACGACTGTGCAGGAATTCTGTGGGATTCGCTACTCTTTTTCCTACAGGTACTATGGAACCCACCCTGGAGAGGCCTCTTAGAGCACAGGGGTGGCACAGGCAGTGTGGCATGGGCAGGGTGGCACAGGGCAGGGAGGCATGGGCAGCTGTTCTGAGGAAAGAGCTGTGATGGCTTAGTCAATTGACTACTCAGAGATGCCAGTTTAGGGAAGCTTTAAGATGACAGCCTTGGAGGCTCGGTGCCTGTGGCTCAACGGGCTAGGGCACCAGCCATGTACACCTGAGCTGGCGGGTTCGAATCCAGCCTGGGCCCGCCAAACAACGATGGCTGCAACCAAAAAATGGCCGGGCGTTGTGGCGGGCGCCTGTAGTCCCAGCTACTTGGGAGGCAGAGGCAAGAGACTCGCTTGAGCCCAGGAATTGTAGGTTGCTGTGAGCTGTGATGCATGGTA
>CAUYON010090488.1:0-10477 GCA_963573935.1 Arctocebus calabarensis
GAAAAATTTATAAAAATTTATAAAAATTTTAAAAAAGACATCTTTGATGATAAGCTATAATCTATTGACTAAGATTTTGTTAAGAATTTTTGCATCTATATTCATTAGTGAAATTGGTCTGAAATTCTCCTTTTTAGTTGAATCTTTTCCTGGTTTTGGTATCAGAGTGATGTCTGGAACATATTCTTCTTAGTAAAGTATCTCAAGAATGGAAGAAAAAGTATCCAATGTACTCAGTCTGACTATGAAACCAATTTATAGCTTTCTTATGAAAGCTATAACCCAATTATAGCTCAAGAAGAAGGGGAAAGGGGAGAGGGAGGGAAGGAGAGGGGAGCAGGGAGGATGGGTGGAAGGAGAGTAATTGGTGGGACCACACCTACAGTGCATCTTACAGGGTACATGTGAAATTTACTAGGTGTAGAATGTAAATGTCTTAACACAATAACTAAGAAAATGCCATGAAGGCTGTGTTAACCAGTTTGATGAAAACATTTCAAATTGTATATAAAATCAGCACTTTGTACCCCATGATTGCATTAATGTACACAGCTATGATTTAATAAAAAAAAATGGAAAAACATTTTTGCAAACCATATATATGATAAGGAACTTATATCTAGAATGTATAAGTTAGAACTCAATAAAAAGATAACACACTTCACCAGTTCAAAAACCGGACAAAGGATCTGAATGTCTGTTTTTCCGAGGCTATATATAATGGTCAATGAGCACATGAAAAGATGAGTAATTAGTCATCAGGGAAATGCGAGTAAAAACTACAGTGAAATTATAGTCCCTAAGATGGCTATTTAAAAAAAAAAAAAGATGTGGATGTGGAGAAATCAGAACTCTCATACTTTGCTGGTGGAAATGTAAGATGGTACAGCTATTTTGGAAAACAGTTTGTCATTTCCTCAAAATGTTAAACATAGGGTTACCATATGATTCGATCCTATTCTAAGTATAGAACCGGGAGAAATAAAGACATACATACATTCAAAAATTCATATCTTAATGTTCCTACTAGCATTATTTATAATAGTCTAAAAGTGGAAACAACTCAGTATCTATGAATTGATGAATGATTTAAAAAAATAGTATACACAAACATTGAAACATTACTCAGTAATTAAAATGAGTAATTTTTAATTACTCATTAAAGGACTAATTAACATGTTACCTCATGGATGAGCCTCAGAAAGACTACACTGAGTGAAAGAAGCTAGTCAAAAAACCCCACATATTGTATGATCCTGTTTCTATGAAATGTCCGAAACAGACAAATCAATAGAGGCAGAAATTAGATTAGTGGTTGCCTAGGGTGTGGGTGGGTCATATGCAATAATAATTCTTTTGGCAATAAGGAAAAAATTCTCAATTTGATTGTGGCTAGAGTTGTACAACTCTGTGAATATACTGAAAACTAATTGTACAATTTAAACTGGTGAATTACATGGTGTGTGAATTGTATTTCAATGAAGCTTTCAACAACAAAAAAAGGTTTGTTCATACTAGTGTAAAAAGACTAGAAATAAATACCCCCCAAAATTCATGGTGGATTGTAGGTCATATTTATGTTCGACTTCATACTTTTATATTGTAAACAAATTTTCTTCATTATACATGGTTTATTCTTTCTTCTCATAATCATAAAATTAATATTTTAAAGATTAATAAACAAGAGATTAGACAGTTTCCTTTCTTTCCCTCCACTTTCCTTTCTTCTTGTGGCAGAGTCATTATTAAAATGGCGCCTGAGTTGTCCTGCAATGTAACTAAAAGTGCAGATACATCTTCAAAGCGGAGGCACCATTACAGCATCCTTGACAAAAGGGTCTGGCCTTCAGTAGGCCCCGCGGTGACAGGAGCGAGCTGCCTTCATCCCCCCGCATCATGTTCCTGGGGACGAGCTGTGAACATTCTGTCTCACGTTGAGTTGAAATATTTCTCTGCAAAGCTTTCCTCGCTGGTTCCGTGTTGCTTTCTGAAGCCACACAGAAGTGGTCTATTTCTCTTCCACGTGGCAGCCCTTCGGATATCTGTAGATAAATAGCGACTCCTTGAGACTTCCCTGCTTCAGACCAAATACTTGGAGCTCCTTCAATCATTCCTCATGTGATTTATGCATCAGCAAGGTCTGAGCTGCAACAACAGAAACCCACACCAGCTGGCTCAGGGAGAAAAGGGCATTTTGATTATGAGGACGTGGGGGGTGTTCATGGAATTGGCAGAAAAGCTGGAAATCGAGTATGAGAAGTGAGGAGGGGCAAGGGGATTTCGGAAAGCCAGAATCACACTGAGAGTCAACCAGAAACATCCTAGGACAGCACCCTGGATGCCACACAGAACCTGCTCCACCACGGGGGAGGAAGCAGCCACCTGTACTCAGGATCTCCAGTCACCCAGGTGAGGGAGGGAGCAGCTGTTATTTCACACGAACATATTGGGGAAAATAAGTAACAGAATCTATTTGGATACCAACGTGCCTTAGTAGGTCAGCCTGGTGTTCTCTAAAGCACCAGGCCCAGATGGTGTTATGTAGGCACTGAATGTGTTCCCCTAAAATTCAGGTGTTGAAGCTCAGTGTGACCATATTTGGGGACAGGGCTTGTGAAGTGATAAAGATGAAAAGAGGTCAGAGGAGGGGCCCTACTCTGATAAGGTTGATGCCCCTGTGAGATGAACAAGAGCTCTCTCTCTCACTCTTCCCTGAGAGGACACAGTGAGAAGGCCACCAGGTGTGAGGCCGGGAGAGACTGGGAGATCCACCGGTACCTTGATCTTGAACTCGGAGTATCTGCTTTTTAAGCCACCCAGTCTTGGGTGTTTTGTTAGGTCAGCCAAAGCTGACTAAAATAGATGAGTTGGTGGTAGTTATATGTTTCCAACCACCTGAAATTTCCACAAAACATAGCAGCCAGGCTGGGGGTGGTGGCTCATGCCTGTAATCCTAGCACTCTAGGTGACCTAGACAAGTGGATTGTCCCAGCTCAGGAGTTTGAGACCAGCCTGAGGCAGAGTGAGACCTCATCTCTAAAAGCCAGGCGTGGTGGTGGGCACCTGAAGTTCCAGCTCCCTGGGAGGCTAAGACAACAGAATCACTTGAGCCCAAGAGTTTGAGATTATTATGAGCTATGACATCACAGTGCTCTATCCCAGTGGGACAGAGTAATATTCTGTCACAAAAACAAACGAATAACAATAACAACAACAAAAAACCAGATTGCACCCCTTGAGAGACATGGAACCCAGTCATGACCCAGCATTTGCTCATTCAAGCACCAGACTTGCACTCATGGCGGTGCTTTTGATGTAGTTTATTCCAGAGAGCATCAACTTAAGCAGATAAAAAAATCATTTAAGGAACCACAGGGTTGTAGAGTTGTAGGGACCCTCTAAGGCAGTGGTCCCACCCTAGTTCTGAGATGAGCACCAGGCAGGCTACGCACAAGTTGCTGGGAAGATTTGTAGAAATACATATTCCAGGCTTCACCCTCTGGGAGTCTAATTATTCAGCTTGTGAGGGGACCCAGCAATCTGCATTTTGAAAACAGTTTCAGGAGACAGGATTAGGCAGAGTCAGGACTGGGAATCGTGGTCTGCATAAGCCCACACCCCCTCATTCTGCAGACAGGAAAACTAAGGCTGAAAGGAAGACACTGGGCTTGAGGTTACCTGGCGATTTCTAGGTTTGAACTGGACCGGGACCTGGGTCTCCACACCCCTGGGGTCTTGCTCTCTCTCTTCAAGGACTGACAAATCCTCTGTATGTGAAATCTTTGCTAGAGATACCAGGTGGTGCATGAAGAGGGGCACAGAAATTTGCCATGAGAGCAGGAGGCAGGGGTGCTGACGGGTGAGGAGTCAAGGGCTTGTGGTAACTGTTAACTTAGAGCTCTTACAGAAGGACAAGTAGCAATCCTTAATGTGAGCAGGATAGTGGAAATGTAACAAGCAATGCAGATGGCAGAGAATGCCAAGTGGAGGGAAGAGCTCTAGTAACGCCTGGCTGGTAGTGGGACTTACAGACAGAGTGAGGAGAGGTGACAGCCCTGTGTGGCTGCTCCTGCCTGGTCCAGAGCCCCGAGGCACTGCAGGTGCACTTGATACTGAAGCTTGGGTGGTGGGTTGGGGCAACAATTCTTTTTGTAAACCCTAAAGCCTCCATGACATCCCTTGGCACATAGAGATGTTTAATAAATGCCTCGTAAAGTCATTTGACAACTTGCCCCAATTTCAAGAAGTAAAGAAGGAGTTGGAGTGTCTGTGAATCATCAGAGAGAGATGGCTTCACATGACTCATGCCACCCAGTTTGGAGTGAGGACATTCTGCCCCTAAGGAGAAAAATTGCATACTCCCAAATCCTACAGAGAAGGAGGTCCCTTTTCTCAACTCCCTGTTGTTTGTTTTGGGGGCTCCTACTGCTTTTAACGCTCCTGAGGGAGAGGTCAAAAAGCCCCAAGGCAGCAGTGGTGCCTCCCAGGTGACTCAGTACAGTGGCTGCAGGTTTGACTGTGCCAACCCGGGAGTCAGGTGGACCGAGCACGCCTTACCCCATCTTATCAGTGCTCGGCCACCACCAAACAAGCTTCTCTCGAGGGCGCAGGCGGCTGCCAGAGAGGCACAGAGCCAGATGAACGTCGCTCCAGGTAACGCCAGAGGCGGTCCGGGCCGAGAGATTCCGCCAGCATCTCTGAGCGTCCCCACCGTTCAGATCACAGTTCCAGCACTGACCTGTCTGTAAGGAAGATGAGCACTGCTAGACTCTGCTTTGTGGGGCCCAGAACCTTCCGAGGATGAGGAAAGCTCTGTGTAAAGCAGGCGCAGGATTCCCCCACCCCTATGGCCTTTAGGGGTCCTGATCGCACAGCCAGCCGTGTGTCCACTCTCACGCAGAGCTGTGCTTTCCCTGCCTCCCAGCCTTGGCTCCTGCTGTGGCCTGCATGGAGTGTCCTTCCTCCCCACATGGCTGTCTATGTGTGCCCATGAGGCCACCCGCAGTGCCACCTCCAATAGACTCAGCCGTGCTGATCTCCATCCTCCCTCCCCATCCCCAGGCAGAAATGCTGCTCCCGGCTTTGAACTTCCAGCACACGCTGCCTCTCCTCCCGGAGTGTAACAGTTAGTGCTTCCGTGACTGATCCTGGCCCAGCACTAGACCGGACTGCCTCGTCCTCATCACAGCGTGTGTCATAATCACAGAGTCTAGCACAGCACCTGGCACTTTAGGGGGTACTCAGGAAACATCTTCGCAGCCCAGGATAGCTGGATGTAAGAATCTGTGAACACACAGAGGCGAGAGGAAGGGTCAGCAGTACTTTACATGTTAAATGGAAAGAAATAAAGTTTATGGATATTTGGAAGGAGGTGAAGAACCCACTGAGAGTGGAGAACAGGTAAGGAGCCGTGCATGAGAAGCAGAAGGGCCATCAGAGACGGGCACGCAGGTGGACTCCGGGATGGGAGGGTCTTTCAGGTGACGCACAGCCCTGCCCACTCAGGGAGCCCTCCCTCTATCCAGCCCAGACACGTGTCCCGACTGGATGCCAGACAGAACGTGGGGAAGAGAAACCTCGGCTCAGAGACATAGAAAGGTGCGATGGCTCTTAGAAAAGGCTCTTCGCAAGATGAAAATTATTTTTAAAGGATAGCTTGAATCACATCTCTTGACTTAAAATCCTTCAGAAGTTTCTCTTTTCTTTTATCATACAAAATGAACTCATTCGCGTGCCCCTCGAACCCAGAGTGTCTGGGTCTGAGCAGTGGAGGAAGCATGGCCTACCCGGAGGCACCCACTGCGTGCTTCCCTCTCTCCAGCCTCCCTCCTTGCCTCTCCTGCCGCAGGGCATTTGCACAAACGGCTCCCACCACCTGGAGCTCTGCAAAATATGGAAGTAAAGGGGGCTGGGAAGAAGGCGGGAGTCACAGATGCCAGAGTGGGACAAGGAGGAGAGGTGTGCAAACAGTAAGAATAAGTGGGGGGGACTTTGGACACCCTGAGAGAGAGAAGGAGAAGGAAAGGGGAAGTGACATTCGTGGAGTGGGTCCTGGAGAGAGTACCACGTAATAGCTAAGATGGGAGTGCTAGGGTCAAGTCCCAGGCTAATACTTGGCTGGCTGTGTGGGCTTGAAAGGCTCACCACCACTCTCAGTGAAAGTGAAGCTTGCGAGTTTCTGCTGCAGGTGCTCCCTTACAAACGAGATGAGTTGGCATACACCGAGCCTGGCTCCTGGAAAGCTGACGATAAATGTCAGCCATGACCGCATTTCTGCCCAGTGGGAACACTAACACCCTTCAGCCAGCAGGCATCATCTAACCCTATTTTAAAGGCAAGAAAACTGAGGGCTGGAGAGGTTTGGGGCCTACCTGTGGTCACACAGGTCTGAACGTGGCCATTTCAGTTTCCAAAGCTGACACAGGCTCTTTTCCCAATGCGCTGTCCTGGAACACATCTGAAAGGCTGGTTTAGTCCAATTGTCTCACGATAAAGACAGGGAAGAGAAGGCCTCCCAAGAGAAGCAGCTGGGTCCAGCCTCGTGCTCTTAAGTGGTAAGTGTCCCACGGTCACCCTCATTGAGATGGTCCCTACACAGCTAGGATGGCAGGGGCTGACACTGGACGAGAGATAGGATTGGCTCCCCGATATTACTGGGACCCCACAGCTGGGTTGCAACACCCAGAACCATCTGCCCAGCAGAAGTTCACCGCCCTCTGTGCCCCCACCCCCGGGTGACTGGGCAGATGGTGAGCTCCAGCTGCCATGGAGCCCAGGTTGGGAACTCTGGAAGGGGCCATGTCAGCAGCCTCGCTCCAGCGGCTTCCCACATCCTTGAGTAACCAACCACCTGACAAAGGCGCCGGGCATGGGACCAAGGGAGTGGTGGGGGTGGAATTAGTAATGCACTTGGTGACTCTCCCCAGCCAGGTTTCACTGCATACTTGTGACTAACACCATCCCTTTCCTCACATTTGGGGTGTCTTTAAGGGTCTAGGAGGAAGGAAACACTTAGTAGGGAGTCAGGAGGGGGCGCATGGCCTGCAGTGAAGGGCTCCTCGAATGAGAATGTATGTGACTGGCTACCTTAGATTGTGCTGCATTACACAAACCTGCCCAAACTTGCCAGTGGATTACAGTGGGACAGGCAATGACCAGGGAAGGAAAAGGTGTAAATAATCCGAGGTGAATGTGGGTCTTGTTGGCATGCTAGATTTATGTCCTGTCTTCATAATGCGCTCTTTCATCTTGGAAGCCTGGGTTCCAAAAATCTAGTCTAGACAGGAATTGATGGTGCTACCTCTCAGCTCACACTGCTGAGTTTCCCAGCACTGGGCTTCCTGAATATTGATGGGAGCGGCCCATTCGGCCAGGGGACAGTGCTCGGAACTTGGGAGGCCACAGGCATCATTCTTATAGGACGGAGGCCTCACTCAGGAACAGCCTGGCGGGGGCAGAGTCACTCATTCTGGGGGATGATGTGGTCTTTGTCTCTGTCTCCCCAAGTGGGAGACAAGTCCAATCACGCCTGCCACCTGGCAGTCAGCCTCATGCCTCCTCTTTCGTCCTTTTCATGTGTGCTTGGTGCTGGTTTCAGTGGCTTTCATCAGAGACTGAAACTACCCCTCCCCCATCACCTCCCAGGGCCTCGGGCAGGCCTGGGCTGACAGGGCCTGGTCCGGGAGTCTGGGCAACGGTAAATAAGGTGGCTGGGAGGGGCTCTCGGAGCCCACTGCTCTGTCCTGGCAGCCCTTCTTCCCTGGGTGGCCAGAACCAGGGCCCAGGAGCCCCCTGCTGCAGGAACTGAGAAACTTCTGCCTGGACGAGGCCCCCTCTCCCTGTTCCCCTGTGCAGGTCCAGCAAACTCACACCTGGGAACCTGGGACTGCTGGGCTGAAAGAGAGGGGTGGAGCCCAGAGTCAGGAGCATTCGGAGGGGGCACGTGGGGTGAGTAGTGACAGAGCTATGGGCCTGAGAATTAGAAAATAGGCTTAAAAAGACTATAATTAAGTGATTCAGGGACAACAGGCGAAAATTACACATGCTCAATGCAGAAAAAGGGCACAGGGCTCAGAAACCCGTTTGCCTTTCTTTGTAAACAGCTGGGGATGTTCGCTGCACCGCAGGAGCCAGGAAGAGGCCAGATTCCACAGCAGACAGAACAGAGGCTAAGCTAAGCCAACGTCACCACTTACCGGCTGTGAGACCCAGTGCAGGGCCGTGGGCACCTCTGGGCCTCAGCTCCCTCAGTTGCAAAATGGGGACAGAACTCCTTCCCAGAATTGTTACTGAGGTTAAATGATGACATGGTTTATCATAGGCCTGACACATAGTAGGGTTTACTGTATGTCTGGCACCTAATAAGGCATTAAATAGTCACAATAATTATCCCTGACCAAACACTCTGTCTTCACACCCTTTTAAATCGTACCCTCAGAAACCACTTTCCACGTGCATACTCAGTCATCTTTCCAAAGGACCTCACCTTACCCATGGCCTCAGATTCGGTGTGGAGAGTGGGGTCGAAGGGAACAGAAGACAGAAAGAAAAAAAAGGTCCCATCAGCACGGCGAGCGCGGCTTCCCTAGCCTGTGTGTGTGTTTGCATCTGTATACGTGTGTATGCATTTTCCTCCCTTTCAAGGTGAAAACACTGAAACTCAGCAACACAGTCATACAGCCAATGTGTTTCTCCAGAAGAAATGATCTGGACTGTGCTTTTCTGTAACGCCTTAAAAACATGAAGAGATATCAAAAACCTCCTTCAGGGCTACTTTAGAATTGTTCCCTTCAGAGGCATCATCCAGCAATCTTGAAAAGGCAGAATTCAGGCTCAGTGCCTGGAGCACAGTGTTTACAGTGCCAGCCCCGTACACCAAAGCTGGTGGGTTCAAACCATCCTGTGCCAGCTAACCAGCAATGACAACTGCAACAAAAGACAGCCGGGCGTTGTGGCGGGCGCCTGTTGTCCCAGCTACTTGGGAGGCGGAGGCAAGAGAATTGCGTGAACCCGAGAGTTGGAGGCTGGTGTGAGCTGTGACACCACAGCGCTCTACTGAGGGCAACATAGACTCTGTCTCAAAAAAAGAAGAAGAAAAGGCAGATTTCAATTCTTTATCCTCGAAGGAAACGTGTTTCCATTCACCCTGCAACGATTCTGATGATTCCCACCTCTGAGCTATTTGAATAGATTCTAGGCAAAGTCAAGTCACAGAAAAGAGCAGCTGTCACCCTGAAGAAAGATTAGTTTCTCCTGGAGACATCACCAAGACGCCACGATTCCCCCTCTGCTACTCCACCCTACAGCATGTGCACTTTGGGGTCACTGGCATAGTAGTGGCAGGCCCAGTGACCATGACAGCCCTTATTCATCTAACATGCCCTTTCCAACAGCTCTGAGGCAGGCCGTGCACAAGCCCCATTTCACAGGTGAGGAAATTAAAGTACAGAGACATTCAGGGGCTTGGCCTTGCTCAGGCGTCTCACAGCCGTTGGACCTGGGTGTTCAGACTGGGCTGCTACTGTCTTCGCTGGACCACCATGCTGAGAAATGGGGGTTTGCTTTACCTGGTGGAATTTTATACATTTGAAATTATCTTTCCAAAACAGATTTACTAATTGGAAGTTCTGCTCTCTGTTCCTCTGAGAAAGGGGACATGCTTTGAAGAAGGAATTGGAACATGAACAGTCAGGTTTTGTAGGCATTAGTGTTTATTTCCCTGTGATATTGTAACTTCCTCTGGAAAAATCCAACCAACACATCCGTTTCAAGTCCTGAGAAACTCCCAAATGTTGACCATGTGTCTGATTCCTGTGTGGTCAAAGAGTGCTGTTTTCTCAATGTCCACAACTTATTTCCATGTTAAAATAATTCCACGCTCAGCTAAATCCCACTTAGACACAAGTATGCACCTGTTAAAATAGGTCATTTTTCACTGTTAATCTCCCAGATTCCATGGGTATGTGTGGGAACCCCAGACAAATGCAACTTGAATGTCACAAAGGGCATTTTTCTTCACTGAGTGATCCCGTTGGCCCAGACCTCTCAGGTCCTTGCTCCCACAGATCTGCGAAAGTAAGGAAGATCACTTTGTGCTAAGAGGTTGGACTGGAATCAAATCTTAGCACAGACATCCTTGTGTGAAACCGCAGTCTTTTGTCTTACGACTGGGTTATATTTTAGTTAGGTTTCTGTAGCTCTTTTCCAAACTGTAATGTACTACATAGCGTGGGAACTCAGTAACTTTCCTCAGTGCCTGTCATAAAGCTAAAAATTAAAAAAATAAGAAAGAAGAAGAAAGAAGGAAGGAGGGAAGGAGGGAAGGAAAGGAAGGAAGGAAGGAGGGAAGGAAGGAAGGAAGGAAGGAAAGAAGGAAGGAAGGAAGGAGGGAGGGAGGGAGGGAAAGGAGGGAGGGAGGGAGGGAGGGAAGGGAGGGATCGAGAGACGGCGGTACGGAGGACGGAAGGAAGGAGGGAGG
>CAUYON010090489.1:0-29889 GCA_963573935.1 Arctocebus calabarensis
AATTAATCTTTTTACTTGCTTTATTTGAAGATGGTTCATAGTTCACAGAAGTCATTCTTTCAACTATACTGTTAAATGACTCTGGGTTCTTATTCAAATTCATACTTTCTGAATTTACAACCTCACAGGTTGTATTACTGGCTCATATGTTTGGTTCTAAACAATTTCTTTGGCTCGGCACCTGTGACTCAACGGGCTAAGGTGCCAGCCACGTACACCTGAGCTGGCAGGTTCGAATCCAGCCTGGGCCTGCCAAACAATGACGGCTGCAACCAAAAAATGGTCGGGCGTTGTGGTGGGCGCCTAGCTGGGAGGCGGAGGCAGGAAAATCGCTTGAGCCCAGGAATTGGAGGTTGCTGTGAGCTGTGATGCCACAGCACTCTATCCAGGGTGACAGCTTGAGGCTCTGTCTCAAAAAAAAAACAAACAATTTTTTTGAGATAAGCTTACTGTTTTAATACGTCTTTGAAGTTTTGCTATTTTTGCGAAGACTTCATCAGCTATTGCTTCATGTTTATGCATGCACTGTGTCTTCCCAATGGGTTCCTTCAATTCTTTTAGTTTATTATCAAATAATTTGTAATTTATACTACAGATCTCCTGTTGCATCAAATGTCTGACCTGTTCCAGCAATGCTGTTTGCCTTTCCAGAGCTACACAGATATTTTCATTAATTTGCTCTGCAGTTTTCACGCACTTAACATTTTCTTTGTTTTCTGAAAATATCCTCTTCTTTTGATAATGGCTGTGCTTATTATCAGCATCATTTGAAAAGCTGGAATGACAGGTCCAACTGGATATTTCAGGGGTTTTTTGTTGTTTTTTTCTTTGAGACAGAGCCTCAAGCTGTCACCCTGGATAGAGTACTATGGCATCACAACTCACAGCAACCTCTAAAGTGAGTATCCTGCCCCTGCCTCCCAAGTAGCTGGGACTACAGGCGCCTGCCACAATGCCCAGCCATTTTTTGGTTGCAGCCGTCATTGTTGTTTGGTGGGTCCAGGCTGGATTCGAACCTGCCAGCTCAGGTGTAGGTGGCTGGTGCCTTAGCTCGTTGAGCCACAGGTGCCGAGCCGATATTTCAGTTTTTAAAACATCAGCAGCACAGATGGAGTTGACTGAATTCCCCAAGAGAGGTATTTTCTCACCAGGCACACAATTTGAGTCTGAACTTAAAATATTGTCGTTTTGCCTTTTATCATGTGACTTTGAGTTGAAATTTGTTTCTAAGTGGGAAGCCATCTTGTCCATTCTCTTATCATCCAAAGTATTGGTTACTGTAGACTTTGATATTTGAATTACATCACTTAATGCACAGGATTGAGAGCAAATGGATTTTAGAGCCTCTTCTAGTTCAGAAAAGGATCTTGCTACAGCTGCCTGATATTCAAAATGGTTTTCAAAAGTGTTTCCTGAATATTTTGCCTCTTGTATAAAGAGTTTGCTGGGAGAATCTCTTACTTTACTTGGCTTTTGATGTGGACACGCATCTTCTTCGTAAACATATTCCATTCCTGTTTCTCAGGTAACAATTTCTTCTGATGGTTTAATTAAATTCTGAGGGAATACTTCACTGCTCTGTAAGAATACCAAATTTCTGTTAGAGTCCAATGAGGAAGTAACATTTTCAGAATGGAAACGTTTGCTAGTTATGATACCAGTACTTAAATTCTGATTATTACTTGGAACATTATTCCCAGGAACATTACTCCCAATCGATATTATTTTCAGTGCTTCACTGTTCTTCGACTTATTCAAAATCTCTGTTTGCTTCCGGCAACTTGTAGGCATTGTTTCCTTGGCTTTTAGTTTCTTCCATTTACTTTTATCTGGACTTGCCATCTCTTATATCCTTTAGCGACGCTGGGCCAACAGCAGGTCTGCCCACAACTGCTCAGAACAGCAAAGGCCGCTCGCCGAGGGATCTTTTCATATAGAGAGAAAAGCAAGAGCAAAGCTGGGAGGTTTAGTTGTACGAAGTGCCCTGGGAAAATGGTGAGGACAGAGTTTCCTAAGATTTATCAAGAAGTTTTCTAACTAAAGGTGATGGATTCCCCTGAATAGATTTCTGTTCCTCCAAGTCTAGGCCCTGACCTCTTATTCTCAGGTTAGGATCTGAAAACAGCATTAAAAGGTCCTACAGGTTTGCCTTCTTCTTATTTGGGCCTGAGGAGCGTTTTGACACTTGGCTGATATCTTTCATCAGTTTGGGGGAGTTTGCGGGAACAATCCCTTCAAATATTGCTGCAGCTCATTCTTTCTCTGCTCTTTCTCTGGACTCCAATTATCCCATATCTCTTACACCGTTAATGTTTAGTTTTCCAGTTTTTTTCCTCTGTATGTTGTTATAAACTCTATTTTGTAATAACCTGTCTTCAGGTTACTTAACAAACTATACAATCGAATGCACAATCTGTCCTTATGCAGGTTACTGAATTCTTATTTTTAGATATTGTACTTTTCAGTTCTAGAATCCACTTGATTCTTCTTTTTATAAATTATATTTCAAATATCTGGTAAAATTCTCCATTCTATTATCTATTTATCCATGGTATTTTTTTCTATTTTTTTTTTTAAGAGACAGGGTCTTGCTCTGCCACCCAGGCTAGAGAACTAGTGCAATTATAACTCACTGTAACCTCAAACTCCCGGGCTCAAGGGATCCTCCTGCCTCAGCCTCTAGGCTTGTGCCACCAGCACCTGGCTAATTTTTCTTTTTTTTTTTTGTAGAGTCGGGGACTAGAAAGCCTCTGCTGCCTTAAATGCTCCAACCTCCCATCTGCTTGAAGGGGAAGTGCAAGGCTTTAGAACTAGGATAAGAAAAGATCCTTTAAAGTCAAAGACTGCTTAGAGAAAGACTTAAGCAAAGAGTCCTGATTCAAATTTTGGCCCTCATGTCTAAAGTGAGTGAAAATATCAGAGTAAAATTTTTTTTTATTTTTTAACTGAGAGATTTTACACACACAAACATACACACTCACTCTAGATTCCTATGTTTTCTTTTAAAACCAAGTGTTCTAGTAACTGGGCTCCCGGTTGCACATGGTGGCACACGGTAGCCAATGATGCTATAGGGAGGCCGTGCCCTCTCCAGCAGGGCCGAGGCTGCACAAGGGAGACACCTGGGTGCTTGCTCTCAGGACATTAGCTTCCATAGCTCCCTGAGAGCAATGCCTCCTTACACGTCCACCCAGGCGCCTTCCTCTAGTCCTAGCTCCACTCCCCAGGGCCGTCCCTGTCTACCTCCCTCAGCATATGGGCACTGGGACATGGCTGCTACGAGCCAGAGCCAACTTCACCTCTCACTCACACCTGCTTCTCTCCTCACAACAGCAGATCTAGTAACTCAGAAAAGCTCTTTCTGGAAACGTCCTACTCTCCTTCACTGCCGCTAAAACAGAGTGTTAATATTACCGTAATTAAAAACAACTTAATTGTCCACTGTGAAAGTGACTCCATGCCCCTTGACAGTGTTCTGAGTTCCCACACAGCTCTATGGGGCCTCAAACAAGAAACCAGTTGCTAGGAGACCAGCAGGCAAACTTCAAGAGATGGTGGCTTCTGCCTTTTCTCTCTGAAGTTCTCTATCCAATCCCAACCCAGAAAGTGACAAACAGAGCACAAGACTCAATTCCATAACTTCAGAGGAGACTTTGCATGTCTTATTAGAGAAATAACGAAACTGGTTTTGAGCATACGATGAGAAAGTCACAACTTTTAAACTTTTACCCATAACTTTCCATCTGGGTTCTTGAGGATGTCGGCATGATACACCCGTATAGAAACCCCTATAAGGTTGTGAGGGCTTTTTTCTTTCTCTTTTCATGTCCCTTTCTCTAAAAATATGAAAGTGATGGGGGTGGACCCCACAAAGAAACCTAAAAGAACTAAAAAATTCTTCTATACTGAATTTGCAATATAAGGGGTTGACTTGGTTAGCCAAATACAGAAATCCAATTAAATGATAAAAGCCCTAAAATAGTCACAAAGAAAATATGCAACGTCAGTAAGAGACTATGAAATGTCCTGTGCCCCAGGCATGTCTAATTTATTCTTCTAGTGGCAGGCAGTAAACAGGATGTTGAGAAATTGAGATTGGGGTCTCCAATCAACAGAGCCCTTAGCATGGCACATTTGTAAACAGGAACCCTGCCGACATCCTGGGCTGGGCTCCTGCGATCTTTTCAACATCTCCTGTCTGGGACTGGCTGACCTCAGTATTATCCCAGGACCTCTCCTTTATGCCTGAAATAGCTAGAAGGGCTGGAGGCAGAGTCCAGCCTAAGATTGGACTGTAAGACTAAAATACTTATAATCTAGCCCTTTACATAAAGAACCGCTACTCTAAATCAATGCCAAATATTGAGCGTTTTTTAGTTCTTTGCCTTAAAATTATTTTCTTACAATATTTGCAAAACCAATTAAAGTCATTAATTTCCTTTGTTTTCTTCTGATAGTTTGATGAAGTTATATATACACAATAAATGTTAGACATTCAATATAACTTTTATCCCAAGTACTATCTCATTGATTTGGATACATTATATGTGTGATTTCTTTTTTCACATTATTATGTACAAACTATCAATCTCACTTTGAATTCTCCATCCTGGAGAGTTGGAGAGGGATTATTTCTTTAACTTTTATCCAGATTATGTGTTTCAGCCATGCTAGTATCAAATTTCAAAATCATTTCTAAGAAACTTTAAAAGTAATTGTTTTCTGTAAATATTAAGCATCATTATACATAGGCACGTAATAAAAACCCTCACATCTATTTCCTTGTCATTGGTACATATCCAGCCTTCCTTTGAGAGTTTGAATAATGGCATGAAGCCTTTTTCCTTCCTGATAGACAAGACTGCTCACTTTTGGTTTGGTGTTTCCAGTTATTAAAAAATGTATACAATTCGTTTCTCTAAAGATGTTCTACTTCTTTTCTCTTTTCTTTTCTTCTTTTCTTTTTTTTAATTCAAAATTCAACTTTATTGAATGTATCATTAAAAAGGTTCAAAGTATGGCCAAGATCTTCTTTTTTTTTGTTTTAGAGACAAAGTCTCACTATGTCACCCACGGTAGAGTGCCTTGGCTTCATAGCTCATGGCAACCTCCAGCTCCAGGCCTAGGCGATCCTCCTGCCTCAGCCTTCTGAGCAGCTGGGACCACAGGCGCCCACCACAACACCCGGCTATCTTTTTGTTGCACTTTGGCTGGGGTCGGGCCCCAACGCGCTACCCTCAGGCCGGCGACCCACTCACTGAGCCACAGGTGCCACCCTAAGATCTTTTTTCTTTTATTAAATCATAGCTGTGTACATTAATGCAATCATGGGGTGTTTTTTTGTAGAGACAGAGTCTCACTTTATTGCCCTCAGTAGAGTGCCATGGCGTCACACGGCTCACAGCAACCTCCAACTCCTGGGCTTAGGCGACTCTCTTGCCTCAGCCTCCCAAGTAGCTAGGATTACAGGCACCTGCCACAATGCCCAGCTATTTTTTTGTTTGTTTGTTTTGCAGTTCGGCCAAGGCCCCACCTTTGGTTTATGGGGCCAGCACCCTACTCGCTGAGCCACAGGCGCTGCCCTTTTTGTTTTTGTTTTTGTTTTTTTTGAGACAGATCTCACTTTATCACCCTGGGTAGATTACCCTTGGCATCATAGCCCATAGTAAACTCAAACTCTTGTGCTTGCATGATTCTCCTGCCTCAGCCTCCTAGGTAGCTGGGACACGACACCCAGTTAGTTTTTGATTTTTAGTAGAAACAGGTTTCACTCTTGCTTAGGCTGGTCTACAACTTCTAAGCTCTGGCAATCCACCTGCCTCGGCCTCCCAGAGTGCTGGGATTCTAGGTGTGAGCTACAGGCCCAGCCTTCTTTTCTCTTCTTAACTTCCTTTCCTATTCACAGCTCCATTGCTATATTTTCTGTTCTTATCATCATCTTGACTTGTTCTCAAATTTGAGGATCTAAAAAAATTAAATGTATTCTGAGTGAATATCATTTTAATATATACTCATCAAAAATGTAGACTATCATAAATGTAAAAATTAAAATATTAAAATGAATTATCTTTTCAAATAAGTTATTATTCTTTAGTCATCCTTATTTATTAAAATCAAGAGGACAAAATTTAAATAATGGAAAGTCAGTCAAAACTATTTTGGGGGGCAAAGTGGGGCGTCTCATCCTGTAATCCCAGCACCTTTTGGGAGGCCAAGGTGGGTGGATTGCTTGAAGTCGGGAGTTCGAGACCAGCCTGAGCAAGAGTAAGACCCTGTCGTCCCAAAGCCGGGCGTTGTTGCTAGTGCCTGTAGCCCCAGTTACGTGGAGAGGCTGAGGCCAAACAATCTGTTGAGTCCAAGAGCTTGAGGTTTTTATGAGCTGTGATACCATGGCACTCTACCAAGAGCAACAAAATACGACTCAGTTTCAAAAATACAAACTATTTTTCAAAAGCTGAATTTTTAATGTTTTCACATTTGGATGAAGTCTTATTTAACATGTTTATAAAGAATAGAAATATTTAAATTCTAGTGGTCGCTGTCTGTAGAGTTGCCTCTAACTTTAAACGTATTACCTCTAGACTCTACATACATACATTTAAGAGTAAGATGAATTGTTTAACAGTATAGAATGTTCCTCAGCCACCTTACCACAAACATGGGACTGTGAGTTGGAAGAGGAAGAGAAGCAAGTGACCAGCAGTCAGCATACTGAGAAGCAAGCCATGCTTTGAGGTCAGGAGAATCCATCTGTCTTTCCTCCGCCCTGCTACTCCTAATGCTCAATCCACATTTCTGAGCTGAACACAACTGACATGGGACATTGTCAAGCAGATTGTCACAGCTGTCTTTTGCTCTGAAGACACAGAGTGAAAGATACAGCAAGGTGTTTCTCTGAGGCCTGAATGGTGTTAGTGAGGAGAGCTCTGTGCAGGGTTCGGGTAACCCTGCGCCAGATCTGGGGGGTCACGTCCTGAATGACCGAGGCCCCTGAACCCTCACATACCCTCGATGCGGCTGATCTGTGGGCCCTGTGAGGAGCATGGTGCCCCTCTTGGCCAGGGTGAAGGCCAGCTCTGTGAGTGAGGCCCATCTCATCTGGGGTAAGCCTGCCTGGGGCTGTGCTGGGCTCGGAGAGGCGGGAGACTGGAATGAAATCTGAGAGCTCCACACTCAGGAAGGCCATGGGATTTCCATGTTCTGAGCAGCATCTCAGCGGTGTGGCAGGACCTCTAGAGGGGAACGTCTGCTTGAACACGGCAGGGGAGGCAGGCCCAGCCTCTGCAGTGACCGCCTATCCTGAGCCAGCAGGGACGTGTCTGGGACCAGGTGTGTGAGAACCAGAGGCAGCAAACAGGGGCTGCAGCCAGAGACCAGGGGCCTCCCCTGCTGGGACCCCAGGACTCTATATGACTCTGGGAGGGCAGGAGAGAGCCCTGGTAATTACCAAAATAGGATTTCCTTTCAGCCTAGTCAGATTAGATTTGGTTTGAAGCAGGAAGAAGGAAAAGAAACGTGTGACATTTCTTACACCTGTCTAATTTGTAAAATCACAATCCATTACCTAAATAAGTTGGGTGAATCCTGACGCTTTTCTTCTCCTTTTTGCCCCCTATAATCTGGATGTGAGGTGAGCTTCTAGTCTGGGGAAGGGTGGACGCCAGGGCCTTACCTACGGCCCAGCCCTTAGTGCTCCTGGAACTTGTGTTTCCACTTCTGGTACCATCCCTCACAGACCACAGAGAGCTTCACCTGGCCACCTGGTCAGAGAAGTGGATGGAGCATCAACTCAGGCCACCACCATGGGGCCTCTGAGGCTTTAGTGGAGGGAGGTTATAGAGGGGGTGGGAAGTTTTGTTACCAGTGTCAGGAGAAGATTCTGGGCAGAAAACAGTATGAACCTTCAACAGGAGTTCCCTGCACTCTGATGGCCTCCGGGTTTAAGCAAAGTCACTGTCATTTGCTCTGTCCTCCAGGGGTCCTTTTCAGCTAATCCACCCCAGGCACCTAAAAAAAGTCTTTGAAAGAAACTGTGGTCTGAGGGGAGTTCAGGGGGTTTCCTGGTCAATGATTGGTTATTCTCAGCCCCACCCGGGAGCTCGGTCATTGACAGAGCTTGAGTTCCTGCCTAAATCAAAAGAGGGGCTATCCTGATCCCAGAATGCCTGGAGTTTGGAGGTGAGTCTTCTGGCCTTCAGCATTCCTCCTGGCACGAAAGAGGCCTTCTTCACGTGAAAGCAAGTCGAGATGCAGACAGCAGAGGGCGCCAGCCGCCTGCTGTTGGCCCGGCCTCTGAAGCACAGCCACGTTTCAGGGCTTGCAGACGTCCCCCTGTGCACACAGGAACACAGACTGACTGCAGTGAATGCTTCCCCAGGGATCAGAAACAGCCTAAAGAGTTTGGTTTTTGTTTTCTACAAATTCATGACCTGTGTGGCCGTCAGCATGCCAACCTAACAATCAGATGGAAACCCAGGTTTGGTCCATTACTCTATCGGAGACTCACAGCGAAACATTAGAGAGACTCTTCCTTCCTTTGAGATTCTTTTGCCGTAGACAGTTCGTCTCAGCTGGAACTTGAATCGGTGCCCTTCCCTTGGGTCCTCTGAAAGGTCAATCTGTGCACAGGCAGGAAAGTGTCAAAGAGACTCTGTTTCTGAGAGCCTCAGTGCGTTGCTTGTAAGAAGCACCTTTTGGTAATGAAGTGAATCAACTCCATAGCTGACTTTCTGACCACACCTGGTTTTTAAAAAGGCTCCCCCGTAATTTGGGAGAGTCAGACAGTTTCCAGAGAAGGGCTGAGTCCAGTCAGAGCAATGAACCCAAATCTGGGATACAAGGCCTCTGGAGAAAAACGTAAGGAAAAAAGGAGCGAGGAGCAGAGGCGGCCTCCGTTCATGGCCACTGCTGCTGCCCTGGAAGCTGGTGGGGCGCTGGGCCGGGCTTTCTCACTGCTGCCCTTCTACTGAGGCGGCCTTGACGTCCTGCTCGTGGTCGCAGGAGACTTCACAGGGAGGTGCCGGGAGTTTCTCAAGGTCAGAACTGTTAGTCCTTCCACTGTCCCTCCGTGTTCCTCACTGGAGTAACCTGGTTATTTCTCAAGGTCTGCTCTGCCCTGGCACTTCTCTTCTCCACAGCACCATGGCGGTCTTAGCCCCACAGCTTCCACCGAGGTGCCAGGAGCCTCCAGAGGGAGCCCTGTCTGCCTTTGTCCTGCTCAGACAGGCTGCTAAGCCAGGAGGGAAGTGGGAGGGAGGGGACAGAGAGGGCCGCAGAGTGGCACCGGATCCACGAGTAAGTCCAAGGTGGGTGGAGCCACTCGGCCAGTGTCCTCCCTCAGAGTGGCACTCACATTCACGTCTAACACACTTTGTGCCAAGTAACATCATGATTGTTTGGGGGGTTTTGAGACAGAGTCTCAAGCTGTGGCCCTGAGCAGAGTGCCATCGTGTCACAGATCACCTCAAACTCCTGGGCAAAAGCGATTCTCTCACCTCAGCCTCCCAAGTAGCTGAGACTACAGGCACCCACACAACGCCCAGCTATCTTTTTTGTTGCAGTTATCATTGTTGTTTTAGCTGGCCCAGGCCAGTTTTGAACCTGTCAGCCTCAGTGTATAAGGCCATTGCCCTACCCACTGAACTACAGGTGCCGCCACCCCAGAATGATATTGTTAAAACAAACACTGAATCGGTCAGTGAGTCTGTGAGGTGAAATTCAACTGAGGTAAGTCTTCCCTCCACCCTGTTTTGAACTACAGGATACTGTGTTCCTTCCTGCCTCACTGCCTTGGAAAGGAGCCCAGACAAACAGTGCCAGCATGGCAAGGAGGCCACAAGAAGCCTGGGGATGCTTATGGGGAGGGAGACCGGTACATGGAGAGGACAAGATGGCGTCCACAGAGTGCGGGGCAGCCTCAGGACAGAGGGGATGGAATTGGGCCCAAGGGCCCACCGTGGCCCAGGACACTGGAGCCATCAGGCCTGGATTCAGTCCAGCTGCAGGAGCTGGCACTCTCCTTAGCTCTTCTGGACCTCGGTGTCCCCAGCTGTAAAACAGGGCTGCAGGTGTGACTGAGCCCCCAGAGTCACCTGAGGGTAGGATGACAGTTGTGAGGTTGTGAGCAAAGAGCCAGAAACACGGTACATGCTCTATGACTTGGACTTCTTGCTACCATTCGGTGGAGGTTGGAGGCGGATTTTGATTTGGTTAAAAGAACTTTCCAGTGCTTGGAGGTACCTCACAGCAGAGTATGGTTATTACAGGTTGTAAATATTCACATGATCATAAAATGTAAAGCTTTTGTGTTTTTGCTGCCCTAGCTATGCTAGGACGATTGTAAGTATTTCCTTTTGCCTCCAGGGAAAGGTTAATGGTTATGTTCGCCCTCCCTCTAAGGAAAGGAGAACTGTGTTTAGCTCCTATCTGGTTTCCCCACATGGACCCCTTCCCACCACTACACTGCAGAACAGCCAGGCAAAGGGGAGGCGTCGAGAAGTCACTCAGCTGGACCCGGGTGGTAGGCAATGTCACCCTTACTAAGTGTGGCTCAGCCTTTGTACAGCACAGGGGCTGGGGAAGCAAGGACTGGCTGGGCAGTTGAGAGACAGTCATAGCTGAGGATGTCCCTTCTGCCTGCAAGCTGCATCTTTCTTAGAGGGTCACAGTGACACTGGGAGATGCTAGCTGCAGCCTACAAATCAGATCATGGTTATATCTTTTCCTGATTCCACTTCCTGCTGCTCCTTACAGCCCTGGCAGGTAAAAGGATTTGGACCCACCTGGCAAGGTGTAAGGCTGAGCTCAAGGCTCATGAGAGGGAGATACTGAGGGGATTAAGCTGATAGGTCTCAGGGCACAGAGGGCCAGGCTGCCTCCCAATACCTCCAGGTGGCAGCCAGAGGGTGTCGTGGCCCTGCAGACTTGGATTCTGGTGCATCACTTCCTTGGCAACAGAAGTGCAGCTGTCATTGGTGCTACAAAAAATGAAGCTCAGGAATCTTCCTTTGGGGGCTGACTCCCAGCTTTACACTGCACTGGCTGGGTCTTCCGTGGGCCATTGCCCACCAGCACCTTCTTGTCCATCTGCTAGCACTGAGTGACATCTTCTGAAGGTCATAAGAGCTGCCCCAAATAGATAGCAAGCCTTGCATTCTTAGGAGTGATATGAAGCTCTCTCTTTCTCTGTCCAAGGTGAGCTTGGAGGTCACACTACATCAGACCCTCTTGGGGTTGGCTATGGGGTTTCTGCACTGAGATTCTTGGCCTTAGGGGAAAGAGGGGATGGAGTGAGGTTGAAAGCCTCTTTCTCTGCCAGTCTCTTCTGATGGCATACCATAGACCACGCTGATGAGAAAAATAAAAGGGTCTATTCCTCACCTGATGTACCTCAGACATGTAGGCCAGAAGGGAGAGGAGTGAGAAGCAGCAGGGCCCCACTGTCCAGCACAGATATTCAAAGGCCTACCCTTGTCCCCAAGACTGCCTGAGGATGGGGTGTTTCCCTCAGGTGAAACTAGCATTTGAGTGTGTTTCTTGGTATTCTGATTCTGATGGAGGGTGTAGGAGTTTGTGAGAAAATGGGGTTGACTGTAGTGGGATCCAGAGGAGAAAAGCTGGCTGTGTAAATTAGAGGTGCTGCAAATTATTTGACAAGCCTCTTCCTGATGGATGGGGTTCGTTTCCCTTTTCCTTGACTCTGGTTTGACAAAGTATAAGGAAATGACACCTTGACATTTCTTGGTCTAGATTTTGATTCAGGGTGTCCCTTTGTTGCCCTGTGTGCAATCATAGCTCACAGCAACCTCAAACTCCTAGGCTCAAGCAATCTTTCTGTCTCAGCATCTCAAGTAGCTGAGACTACAGGCACCTACCACCGTGCCCCACTTATTTTTCTATTTTTTGTAGAGATAAAGATTTTGCTAAGTTGCTCAGGCTGGGTCTCAAACTCCTGTCCTCAAGTGATCCTCTCACCTTGGCCTCCCAATGTGCTGTGGTTATAGACACGAACCACCTGACCTGGCCTAGACCTAGTTTTTAAGAATACTAGCACTTTCTATTGTGGTCTTGTGGAACTCTGGGCACCATACTGAAAGTTTAACTACCTGGTTAGAAAGAGTGCATTGATAGGGTGTGAGACTATATGGAGATGGAAAGGGGTCCAGCTGAGCTCAACCTTCCACCATCCCCACCAAAGTGCCAAGAATGTTGAGCTATCTTGAACTTTCCAAACCAGCCCACCTTCCAAATGAATATTACTGAGCGACCCCACTGAATGTCACGTGGAGCAGAAGAATCACCCAGCTGAGCCCTGCCCACATTCCTGACCTGTGAAATGGTATATAATAACATGGTGGTGGGGTTAAGCAATTGATTATGAAGTAGTTAAAGTGGCCTTAGCTAACCAGAACACCAGCTAGAGGACGAGGTCTTGACCATGAGCACTGACTCCTTGATTTCCTTCTGTGGAGCCTTGGCAGGCAGTCAGGAGGCATTGGTTTTTGCTGGGGTTTGCACTTGGGAATGGGGCTTATTTTGTTCCTCTGTTGCTTTAGCAAACAGACTGCAAGAACCTTGGGCACGGTATATTTAACAGATAGGTTTAGAGATAAACTGGAAATCTCTTGTCTTTAAACTGCTGAAAACAGGAACCAACTTTGAAATCCATGACTCACTCCAAACTGCTCACAGATAACGATACAGCAAGATATTATAGCAAGATACAGCAACATCAATAATGAGATGTGATTAGACCAGAGTGTAAAGTTAACGCTGTTACAGTTTGTCCTAAGGAGGGAAGAGTGTTATATACAATATTTAGAAGTTGGTTTTGAAACAAAGATTTTAATTGGCTTCCACTAAGCAAATGCTTCTTGGTTAAAAAAAGGAAAGCCAGGTGTAGTGTGGGGTGAGGCTGAGAATCAGCAGCGACTGAGTAAATGGCCGTTCAGAAAGTCCTTCTCCCCATTTCTCATGAGAATGTCTTTCTGGCCAGGCATTCCTCACCTACTGAGGAGGGGCAAAACATCCAGACATCTCAAGTCCAACAATACCTTTACCTTTTACACCTTGCCTTAACATGCTGTTCTCTGGCTCAGAAGAGCTGGCCAAGGGCTTTGGAAAGCTTAGGGCAGAGTTCCTCAAAGAGTGGTTCAGACTCTGTGGCTCCAGCCTGAACGTATTAATATCAATGTCAAAAATAGGAATTTAACCTCTCCAGGTGATGCTAACTCATTCTTAAGTCTGAAAGCCACTGGCTTAGGCTTCTCAGAGCCTCTATCTTCAGATCTAGCCTTAAAGTACACTTTGCTTACACAGTCTTCTAGCCTTAGCATACATGTCCTTTAACCTATTTCCTGCTTCCCTATCCTATTTATGACCCAGTGTCAATGATGCTCTAGGTCCCTTGTGCAAAGTTCCATGCAGGAGACCAGTAGATTGGGACCAATAAGATTGACAAAACACTGATTAAATATTGGCTCAAATTAGAGGCATGTGTTTGAGTCCCAGCTCTACCATGCACCAACCATTTTACTGCAAACAAGTAATTTGACCTTTACAGGCCTCAGTTTCTTGGTCTGTAAATTGGGGGCATTAATAGCACCCACCTCACAGGGCTGTTGTGAGAACTCATTGGGATAATGCTTATAACATAATTGTGTCCTTGATGCCTGTTGTATACGAGTGAGTTATGGTGAGGGAGGGGCTGGAAACCATGACACAGGAGGAAAAGTTGAGAGAATAGAGAATGTTTATCCAGGGGAAGAAGGTACAATGGGGATAAATACCTGACATCTTCCAACATATTAATGATTATTATTTAGGATGAGAAATTTATATTTGTATAATACAAAGCGACAGGACTGGAAGTGGTCACAAAAATTACAGAGAAGGAAATGGATTTTTGTGAATAATAGGAAGGACTTAAAAGTTGAAGGATAGGCTCAGTGCCTATGGCTCAACAGGCTAAGGCGCCAGCCACGTACACCTGAACTGGCGGGTTCGAATCCAGCCCCTGGGGCCGCCAAACAATAATGATGGCTGCAACCAAAAAATGGCCGGGCGTTGTGGTGGGCGCCTGTACTCCCAGCTACTTGGGAGACGGAGGCAGGAGACTCGCTTAAGCCCAGGAATTAGAGGGCTATGTGAGCTATGAAGCCACAGCACTCTATCCAGGGTGACAGCTTGAGGCTCTGTCTCAAAAAAAAAAGTTGAAGGATAAAATGTGCAGCCTCAGGAAGTGGAGAGTCCCCACCACTGGAGGTGCCCAAACATGGGCAGCTGAACTTGTGGTGGGACAGGAAGAGACTGAATCCTTGGATAGGAGGAAGAACTGCATAATTTTAATGATTTCTTTTCACTTTGATTCATGACTCCAAGTTTATTTAAAGAGATTAAGAGTCCACTAATAAAAGGTTAGTGGATAGCATCCTTACAAAACGGCTCCTAGGCTGGTTCTTGACTTCAAGCTCAGGAGACCACACAATCACCCCTAGCAGTTGGTGACAAAATCTGTTCCCTGTAACTTATATCTGCTGGTCCCAATTTTGCCTCAAGGGCCACAAAGATCAAAGCCAGTTTCTTTCACTCCATGATTTGCCAAATATTTAAAGATGGGGAGCAGTGACCCCAGACCTGCTGCTTCCCTCCCCATCCCCACACCAGGTCTCATATTGAGTAGACTTGCTTGTTCCAATGCCTGTCAATGGCGCCTTTGCTTCTGCTTCCACTGGTGCCTTTTATTTTAAGCTGATTGCATTTATGGGGGTTTTCATAGGCATAGCCTTGCTAATTTGAAATGTACCTACAATGGGCTGAGTTTATCATTGTGTGAATTTAAAAAAAAGTTTGCCAAGCATATTCATTGCCTTAAGATTGCAGAACAATATCTAAGGTTCTTTGTTTTCAAATACCTTAAGCTCTTTAGAAAAATCCCGAGGTCAGTCACAAATCCATCCCTCTCTTCACTAAGATAAGTGACTGAAGGACCACCTCCAAGCTATTTTATTAGTATCTTCTTGTTTGCTATTTTGAATAAAATTCACTTCTTAAATATATTTCCTAGGAGCTTTCACTCCCAGGAACACAGGGTAGGTGAGGGTGGTGTGTGTATGACGGGGGTGTGGTTTGGGTTTGGCGATGGTAACCAGAGAACATCAGCTCAAGCGTGTGCTTACCAGGCAGGTTACCTAGCTGCATGCGGTGAACTGGGAGTACTACAGGGGGTGGGGGTATTGGTGCCACAGAGGAGAACCCATACCCCTCCTGAGCAATTTATACTTTGCAAAGGGAGTTGGATTTTATGGGCAGTTTTTTTCGTATCTATTTTCTTAAAACACTGAATTACAGCAATGCTTGGAAAACTGTGACTGCACAACTCATTGGGGCTTCCGGGGTGCACTAACAAGATCTAAAAAATGTGTAGGGTGGCCGGGCAGGGTGGCTTATCCTAGCACTCTGGGGAGGCCGAGGCAGTGAGAGGAGTCCAGGCTGAGCAAGAGTGAGACCCTATCTCTTTAAAAAAAAAAAAAAAGTTGGGTGGTGCCTGTGGTTCAGTGGGCAGGGCTTCATATACCTGAGGGTGGCAGGTTCAAATTGGCCATGGGCAAGCTGCAACAACAACAAAATAGCCGGGCATTGTGGTGGGCACCTATAGTCCCAGCTACTTGGGAGGCTGAGGTAAGGGAATCACCTAAGCCCAGGAGTTGGGAATTGCCTAAGCCCAGAAGTTGGAGGTTGCTGTGAGCTGTGTGACATCACAGCACTCTACCGTGGGCTATACGGTGAAACTCTGTGTCTACAAAAAAATAAAATAAAAAATATAAAATTATCCAGGTGTGTGGTGGGGCCTATAGTCCCAGGTACTTGGGAGGATCACTTGAACCCAGGAGCCAGGAGTTTGGGGTTGCTGTGAGCTATGATGACAACACTGCAGTCTGTTGTCCAGGCTAGAGAGAGACCCTGTCTCAAAAGAAGAAATGTGCAGGGAGATGGCCCTGTTTAACACAACATGGCATTTTGGGTAAGGAAAAGGAATCAGCTGCATCAACAGAACACATGAGACCCCTGAAGGAACATTCATCTAAAGACAGCTGAGTAAGGTACAAGGTGCTCATGGGATCTGTGAGATCATTCGGGTTGACGAGGGGTCATGAGAGGTACAAATTGAAGGGTAAAATGAGCTGCACTTGCTTAAAAAGGGGGCTGAACCTGGCAGAGGAGCTGATTAAGAGGCATAATGAGATGTGCTCATGTAGGCTAAGTCATGGAAGGGCATTTGAGAGCTGCCTGCTCGCAGGACGGAAGGCAAGAGGGCCCAGTGAAGGGTATGATGAGCAGTGTAATGGGAGACGGGAGGAGAAAGGCTGCCTCGGGTCTCAGGTGGGACGACTCAGACGCACCGATGCATGACGACAGACACTAGGTGTGAAAGGATGAGGACGGGGACGGCAGAGTCTGAAGGGAATCCAGGGAGCACAGTTAGCAGACCGGGGTGGGGGGGAATCCACAAGGGGAAAAGAAGCACTAGGAAAACGGCCCCAAGGCTGTAATCACCTTCTCAAAAAAGAGCCAGTGCCCTCAAGACTTCGGGCCACCGCTTACAGAAAGGCAAGCAGCCCTTTCCTTCCCCCTCTTCTCTCTGGACAGCTGCAGAGGGAATGGGCGGGTGTGCAGGGTTAGCACTGGGCTAGGGAGATGTTAATGCGGCCCTGAAGGGCCATCTCCTCTGGGAATCTGCTTGTCCGGTAACTGAGGTGTGGCAGGTTCATGAAGACTGGGGTGAGTAGTCTGAATTTGGAAGCCTGTGACTTGAATTCCACACTCTTAGCCTGGAACCAGCTCTCCCAGGCTCTGTAGCCCTCCCCAACCCCCTGTGGAGAGGGCTCGGCCCAGGGAATCTTCACCTGCCACCCCAGCCTCTGCTTTCCTCAGGGCATGGCTATCCAAACTGTCAGCCTCCTGCCAGCACAAGGTCACCCCTTGGTAACCGGCCAGCGGGTCTCATGTAATTAACAGTTCCAGCATCATCTAGGTAACACAGGAATTTAAATAGGTGACAGGAAGTTTCATCAAGTCATCTTTTTAGCAAAAAGAGGTTATCTTTCTTCTAACCCAACTCTCTAGCTACTCTGGTACTCTGTGGCTAGATAGCCTGTCAAAATAATACTCAGGTATTTAGACACGGGTAAATGCCTGCACCTTGGCTCCCTTGGAAATTAATGGCTATCCTCCTGTTAATCCTGTTCTTCTAAAAGTGTTTTTCAACCTTTTTTCCTCTCCTCTCACCGCACACTTGAACCCACGGTGAAACTTCCGCAACACACTTAAATTACGTTGATCAAAAAAAAAAAAAAACTTTGAATTTCCTTCAAAAATAATTTAATTAATGATCTTTAAAATTTTCCACAGCATACCAGTTGAACATCACTGTTCTAAAGCCCTGCGTCGTCTGGGAACTTACAGAAAATTTAAGTAAGTTTCTGCCCCTCACTTGCTCCTGCGGTGAAGCCAAGTGACCTGGTGGTTTTAACAAACTCTCCAGGTGATTCCTATGCAAGCTCAAGTTTGAGAGTTACTGTTCTAAAATATAGAGCCAAGGAGTAAAAGCACCTACCTGAGGTGCAACTTGTGACTCTTCCACCCCCCTCTGCTATCAGAACCTCGGACTCAGTCCTGGAATGGTAGCGGGAAAGCAAGCATGCACGTTCCGAGGTGTGGGGTATGGAAGACACGCGCACTGCCTGTCTACGATTTGCCAGTCACTGCTTTTACACATCTGGTCCCATTTCATCCTTAGTGTCCAAGGCTGTCACTGTCTCAACAGATGAAAAAACTACACCCCAGGAGGTAATTTGCCTAAGGACACAGATGCTAAGTAATGGATGGGATTTGAGCCCTAAGCTAAGTCACGTATCTTTTTCATCCAAGTATGATGACTCATATGTAAAGGTCATCAGTGGTAAATCCACTTGTATGCAATGAAAAAGGAATCCCACAGACTGCACATTACTGCTCCTCAGACATTACACACATCATACCGGTGTGTGCGTGACGCAAGATGCGTCATCTTGCACTTTAATCTCATAATCTTTTCATTCTGGGGAAGCAGCAGCAGCTTAATAGTATTTTTTCTTTTGCTTTTTTGAGGCAGGGTCTGTCATTCAGCCCAGTGGTGTCATCTTAGCTCACAGCAACCTCAAACCTCCTGGGCTCAAGTGATTCTCCTGCCTGAGCCTCCTGAGTAGCTGGGACTACAGGCATGGGCTACCATGACCAGCCAGTTTTTCTATGTGGAGAGAAGGGGTCTTGCTCTTGTTCAGGCTGATCTCCAACTCCTGGTTTCAAGCAATGCTCCCACCTGACTCCCACAGTGCTAGAACTACAGGTATAAGCCACTGCACCTGGCTCAGCAGCTGACAATTCAAATCTGGGTTCAGATCATCCTTCCACATGTAACTAGAAGCAAATTGCCTAAGTTTGCTGGGCCCGTTTCCTGTACCCTTTGACTATCATTTTTATCTCCTATCAAAGAAGTTAGAAACTCAACCCAGCTGATCACCTGCCCTAGATCCAGAGCACAACCAATTGGCCTCCTGGGCCAGCTGGAGGATGAAGACTACCAATGCAGGCCACTGGCACCTTCCCCGAGACTCCCAGCCACGTGCCGCACCCTACAGAAATCACGTGCGAACCCTTTAAACCATGTAAGAATTAGCATCGAGGCTCAGCGCCTGTGGCTCAACGGGCTAAGGCGCCAGCCACGTACACCTGAGCTGGCGGGTTCGAATCCAGCCCGGGCCACCAAACAACAATGATGGCTGCAACCAAAAAATGGCCGGGCGTTGTGGCAGGCACCTGTAGTCCCAGCTACTTGGGAGGCGGAGGCAAGAGACTCGCTTGAGCCCAGGAATTGGAGGTTGCTGTGAGCTGTAATGCCACAGCACTCTACCCAGGGTGACAGCTTGAGGCTCTGTCTCAAAATAAATAAAAATAAAAAAAAAAAGAATTAGCATCGAAATACCTTTTTAGGACTTGGTGCCGGTAGCACAGTGGTTAAGGCCCCATTCACATACATGCAACCTGGCCCGGGCAGCTAACCGATGACAATCCCAACAACAACAAAATAGCTGGGCACTGTGGCGCTGCCTGTAGTCCCAGCTACTGGGAGGCTGAGGCAAAAGAATCACTTAAGCCCAAGAGTTTGAGGTTGCTGTGAGCTGTGGTGCCACAGCACTCTACTGAGGGAGACAAAGTTAGACTATCTCAAAAAAAAAAAGTAAAAAAAAAACACCTTTTTAGCATGTTAATCGGAGTATGTTATGGCATCCAGCCCCATCTTAGTCTTCTAATTTTAGAATTTATAGAACTGTTGAACCAAATAAAATGAAGACACTCTTGTCAGTTCCCAATTAGCTGCACCACTGGACAGGAACAGTGATGTGGTAGATTAAAAAATAAAATTGGTTCTGTTTGACTTTGGAATGTACTAATTTTTTTTCAGTAGATTAACTTTTCTAATTATATTTTGCACAGTCTAGTATCAACAGGCATTTGTATTCCCTGAGCACATGCCATCTGACACAGAGCTGGGAGACGCAGCCGCCCAAAGGCGAGCAGGTCTTAGGGAACGAGCATGCTGTGGAACACCCACATGTGGATGACTTGTCAGGGAGAGCTCTACAACCATGAAATCACAAGCCACAAAGGCAAAACAGCAATTCTCCACCAACACGTGGACTGGGAGTAAAACAGTTTATCAACATTCTAAAAAGAACCAACTTTTGAGAAAAATCTTTTAATTTTTTTTTTTTTGAGACAGAGCCTCAAGCTGTCACCCTGGATAGAGTGCCATGGCATCACAGCTCACAGCAACCTCCAATTCCTGGGCTCAAGCGAGTCTCGTGTCTCTGCCTCCCAAGTAGCTGGGACTACAGGCGCCCACCACAACGCCCGGCCATTTTTTGGTTGCAGCCGTCATTGTTGTTTGGCGGCCCGGCTGGATTCGAACCCGCCAGCTCAGGTGTACACCCGTTAAGCCACAGGCGCCGAGCCAAAAAAATCTTTAATCTTAATGGAATTTGATGAGAAGATCAGGATGCGCTGAGGGCCAATGAATTATTGGGTAATCTTTCAAACGAGAAAACCTCAAGCAATAATACCAAGGCATTTTAAAAGAGCATTTAAAATGAATTTTATTGTTTGAATTTTACAAGTAGTCTTTAGAGGCTTCAAACAAGAACTCCTTTGCAAAACTCTAATAAATAGCTTGCCCCAAAGTCCCCAAACAAAATGTAAAACAAAAGGAAAACTAAATGCAGGATAAGCAAGACTTCAGAATGCTCAGATGTTAGCAGTATTTCTCATTTACAAAGATACCAGGCAGTGTACAATCTCCTTCATACAAGTCAGACAGAAAAAGACAACTGAAATGTTTACAAAGCACTCCGAAATCTTCCTATTTCCATGATGGAAATGTCACCAGAAAAAAATTCCTATGGAGAAATCACAATCATGAATGAAATTAGCATAAAAATCTGGAAATGGGTGTGAGCGGGGAGAAAAGAGGAAAATCCATCCTATTTCTTTTAGGGATGGAGAGAGGAAGGAAAGATTACTGGGTGGGGGCAGGGAACTTCTGAGCAGATGCCACTAGCCTGCTTAATGTTTCCTTAGACCGGAGCTGCCGCTCAAGGGGCAGAGGGATCAATTATGTGACAATTACAAAGGCAAGAAACAGGAGGGTCTCCTTAGGTCAGTCAACAATGGTCAGCTCCATGTCTCTGTGCTCTACAGTAGTGAGGGCCCCAGGGGCCCAAAGCAGCCTGCATCACTAAGACAGGAAAAGTAGCACATCAATAATTTCTGCAGCAGAATCCTTTGGATGGCCATGAAAGGATGCAGAAAATGCCGTGCTCAAATTTCACACTGGGACATGCAGATTTCAAAAGCCCATTCTATTCTCACAGTCATTGCTCCTAACAAGCAAGGATTAAAATTAACAATCAAACATTCACTGCTAGCTTGTCCTAGTTAAAAATACCAATGAAATCTTGCTTTGGAGAGAAGGATTTATTTATTAATAGTCATTTAGAGCAAGCTAAAAAAAAAAAAAACTTTGCCACAGTTTTAGCTTTAAAAATCTGAAAAACTATGTATAGTTTTGACCAAAATGCATTAAAAAATACATATGAAGCAATAAGGTTTTAGGTTGGGGGAATTCTGAAACCACTTACTGTTTAGAGCCAGGAAGCTGTAGAGAGCTTGATTCCAACCTATTGGGGCTTAGTTAAGCCGAACAAAAAGAGCCCTAACTCTGAGCAGCACACCTGAGCTCCTTGTCTTTTGGGAAAGGAAGGAGGCAGGAAGTGACCTCACGAGGCAGGATTGAAAAGGGGTGTGGCTCCCAGACAGGATCTCGCTCTGGTTTACCTGCCTTGCTGATAAATGACCCCAATCCTGCCACCCTCTGGAAGACAGGTACAGACAGCACGAGGAACCTAGGCATTTTATCGAAGCAACTCCCTCTCCAGGCTTTAGGGAAGAAGGAAAAGCCCTCTTCACTCCCCAAATAAACAAGTTTTTTTGGACCAAAAAAAAAAATTATTTTCCTAGGAATGATGACATTCATCAGGATTACAAGGGAAAGCTTGGGTTACCTGAAATAGATAAGAAAGCTGATGGAAATAGAGGCAGCTGGACCAGGGGGGCACCCTGGTCCTAGGCCCAGTTTCTTCTTAAATACATAACAGATAAAGATTTTGTGCAAAAAAATAAAGACATTCACATTTTAGCAGTTAAACTTTTATTTTACTTTTTTAAAATTTTTATTTACTTTTTTGTTTCTCTTTTCTACAAAAGGCAGATGATGATTGTTGATCTGCATCTGTTGTGCACTCCCTGAAAGGGGGCAGGGTAGGGAGCTGGGGAAGGCGCTCTGAGAGGAGCTCCCCTGCCCTCAGGGAGAACGCACGGGCCTTCCCTAGCTCATGTCTATGGTGTTGAAGACCCACTCTGTGAACTTCTTCAGCTTGTCCGAGGCATTCTGGGACTCCTCCTGCAGCCTCAGGTTGTCCTCTCGCAGGTGCTGAACTTCTGCTTGAAGATGGGCTTTGTCTTCTTTTTCCTGGGAGGCAGAGCAAAGAAGGAAGGAATTAAGAGGGGTGGCCCCACCTTGCCCAGCTCCTGGGGACAGTGGCTCTGGATCTGTTCCCACCAATCACCCTACTCCTGTGTATGTGTGTGTATGGGAGACCACCCTTTACCACACCAGAAGAAGTAGAGGTGTCTAGGGCCACACATTAAATACACAAACACTAACAAAAGCTGATAACCAAAAAAACAAAAAAGGTCTGTGCATAATTTTCCTGGTATCTGCCACCACAGAAGAGCAGAACAGTCCTCACATAATCGGCCTGCAGTCTGCACACCCCTGCTACGGGCGAGGTCTAGGAAACAGGGCTTACAGGGAGACTCAGCTCTGTGGGATTAGCTTGGGATATGAGGGCATGAATGTGGATTTTGAAGTCTTTATTAACATGGACTGTGTTATATTTTTGGCAATTGATTTGGGGGCTGATGTCTTGGGACAGTGAAAGCCACCCAAGAAACGATATTCAGTTCTCTTGGTGCATAAGCCCAAATGAAACAACTACCTGGAGTCGGGGCTATTGAGGAGGGCTGGGGAGGCTGGGAGAGGGCCCAGACAGGGCTTCCACAAAAGGAACAATTTTTCTGTACATATGACAACAAAGGTCTTCAGTACTGTGTGTTCCAGGGGGAGCTGTGCTCCCTGCAGTCCCCTGAACATGTGCATACACAGGAAAAACGCCCACATTCTATTCCACTAACACGACCTAAAAAGGGTTCTCACAGATCAAGGGCAGTCTGTGTGGATCCGGCAATTTGGTTTGAGACTATGTGGATTACCTTCTTTAAATCTTCCCGAAGCATCTTCAGCATACCTTCCAGCTGGTCCACTTTAGAAGCCAGAGTAGGAGAGGAATCTTTACTGCTGGGAACAAAAAACCAAAAGATCATGTTTGTAGGAGACTCCACGACTCTGTGTGTGTGTTAAATCTGGGGTGGCTGTATTAGTACAATGGTTTTCAGTGCTAAATTACTCAGCACAGGGACCCAATGTACATTTGTACTTTAAAAAAGAAAATGGTAATCTTAACAAAAGGTAAAACAAGCTTCAACTACAGCCATTCAACAGCTGCTTTTGTCACAGATGCTGTTCCCTCACAACAGAAGGATAAAGGACAATAGAGACAGCGATCTCTTTTGCAGCACACGAGGTACTTTCTGCAGACACAACTATAAACAGTAAGAAGCACCCTCAGGGAGGCTTTGGGCTCTCTTCGGTGGGCTTTGAAAGACAAGAGTTACTCCTGTGTTTGTGTGTGTATGGGGGACGTGTGTGACTAACATGGGGCCTTCCTTGGGGTGACAGCCAGAGCAGGTCTCTGGTTTTCAAGAAAATAACCTTAGCCGCCTACATAGTTGCAGCTAGCTAAATTATTGTGCCTATATCTTAAACAGTGGTCTAAATACCTTAAAATATTTAAAAAACAAGACTACATGACTTTAAAAGCTTGTCAGTCTAAGCTTAACATCTTAAATTATGTGCTATTTCAATAAGCAAACAATTTTCTTCTCATTTTTTCCCACAGTTAAGTGCCAATCATGCCACGATCATGGAGTACCAAAGAAGTGTGAGCCGGGATGACAGGCCAGCCGCTAGCCCGGCCGATGGCACTGCTGGGCACGCTCCCGCCCGCAGGGCCCCACAGTCCATGGTTTAGTGCCTCTGGCTACTTTTCTCCCCACACTCTGCTCTACCTGAATTCAAGCTGCTGCAAGTTTTCTGAGTGATTTCTAGCCAAGTCTTTCAACCAAAGAATTGCACAACCGAGAACCTAAAGTCCTCTCCTGGGAAACCATGCAGTGATCTCTCTCCAGAGGCCAAAGGGAACAAGTTAAGTGACTCTGGAATTTTCTGGATCATGGAATAAAAGGTATTATTTACTTTAAAAATCAAAGTTAAGTTAGAGTTCTTGACCTAAAATGAACTGCACTAACGTCTTCTGCTGATTCTAAGTCTACAACAGGCCCCAAATGCAAAGCTCACAGTGGTGTGGAGTGTCAGGAGGCTGTAGACAGAGGGAATGATAATGACCAAGACCAGGTGACCAATTAAAAGCTGGCAGTGAATGAATTTTTAAAAAGAAGTCCTCTGCAATCCACAACAGCCCTGTAAGGCACAACAAGCTGGTCAGGTTCTGCATGGGCTCAAGGCCAAAGATGAGGTGAACATGGGTGGTGTCAGACAGACTCGGCCCGGTGGGGGCGGACAGCAGTGGTGGCCTTCACAAAGCCACTGTGGGCTATCAGGTCTCAGCAGCTTGTCTGGATGTCTGAAGGTCCTTCAAAATGCATTTTGTGTCTGCAAGTGCACTGGTAATACTTAAATACTTACTGGTAATACTTAATATTTAACTCCATTTCACTGTTCTGTACAGACCGAACAAAACGAAGGGCTGAACTTCACCCTCATCTCTTGTTTCTGTAAGAATCCTTTCTCAGGAAAACTGTTGTGGCTCGCTCAGACTTCTCTTTGTTGGAAGCCCCAACCTAAGAAGGCACATTCGGGCTCTCTTCTGACTCTCTGGATTTTTTAAGTTCTCATCAGCTGGAGGGCAGCCCTCCTTGCTCCAGCGTCCCAGTGACGAGAACAGCGCAGCACTGATCTGTGACATCCTTCACAACCATCCCCAGCTCTGCCTCTGTGGCCAAGAGCACCTCACTTCCCGGCAGACGTGGTCAGGAGTCCTTCAGCACGAGCCCTACGGCATACCTGGATGACCTTGCTTTTCCCATTTTTGTCTGTATCTGATCATAATTTATAGATAGCTGAATTTTTTTTTTGAGACAGAATGTCATTATTCTGTCACCCTGGGTAGCCAGGGCATCATCATAGCTCGCAACAACTTCAGATTCTTGGGCTGAAGAGATCTTCTTGCCTCAGCCTCCTGAGTAGCTGGGCCTACAGGCGCCTGTCACAATGCCAGGCTGATACCTGGATTCTTAATCAGACTCAGAAGGTTTTAAGAGAAGACTTTTCAAATTAATGAAATTATTCTACACCAGGCAGGGCTTGCTAAGTGTCCCGTGGCTGCTGACTAGCATGTTTTAATAGACAGTAGTATCACACATAAATTCAACAATCTCACCACTGGAAACTAAGGGGAAAACAGAAAAATTGGCATCTGCATGGTTACACAGAACTCATAAAGTCCAGGCTCTTAATCCAGAAGAAACGCCCTGGACATGAGTTAGTGCTTCACTAGCCTGCGATCCAGCTTTCTTACATCGAGACCCGAAGTGATAAACAGGGAGCTGCCTAAGACTTAGCAGGCACGTTCACAAGCGTGACCATCGATGACAGCTGGGGAAGCGACCCAAATACCAGACTCTAGGACCAGACAGTGCAGGAGCCCGGCATACCTAGTGCAATCATTTCTCTTACCTGACCTAACAAGCCCCCAGGGCACATTTATTAGGGGTTTAAATAATACTGAATACTCATAAATACGACCTTACAAGCCATCAGGAGCAGTTTAATTACGTTTGAAGTATCTCATTACACAGGGTGCTACTAAAATGTGAAGTGTCTGGCACTGCTCAATGAGCTCCACCCAGCTAATCCACGTAGCTTCCATCTCTGTTCCCCACATCTACCATCACTGGCAGGGGTGACACATGGTGCAGAGGGTGCCCTTGCCACAAATAAGGTGACCAACCTGCTGTAAGACTTCATCTGGGCCAGAGCCTGGGCCTCGAGCTGATCGCTATTGGATGCAGCACTCAAGGGACGATGGTTTTCATCAGTAGCAGCAAAAAATGAGGCTCTCTGGACTAGAAGGGAGACAAGAAAACAGTCAGTATTGGGGAGTCCCATCTCTGGGCCCTCTCTGTCAAAGTCCACAAATGGTCTACACCGACGGCCAAGTCTAACTGACATGCGGGGATCCACTGGGAATCCCAGCTCCCAACCTTCACAGGGGAAGCAGTACTATTTCACTGCCTTAGGTGTGTGTGAAAGAGGATTGCAGCATTGTGGTTTCCCCTCATAAAGTGGCTGTGAATCAATTCTAGTCCCCCTCCCAATCAAAGCGGCATTCTCTAAACTCTTTCCCTGGAAACAGGCCTTGTGCCAAATTTCCAGACCAAGGCCTTAAAGAGCTAGTACTGTGCTTCCTAAAACTTCTTGAAGAAGGTTTTCCATGAGATGCCGGGCCACTCTAGCAGGCTTTAACCTAAGTCCATGCCGCCTGTGTTTCCAAATATACCACTTTGTAATTTAAACCAAGCAAAAAAATCAGAGGTTTTAAAATTTCTCCCATTCAAGAAACTAAATGTCTGCCATTTTATATGAAGACGATTAGCCACCAAAGTGAAAGTTAGCTCTGGGGAACTTCAATCTGCCAAATCAACCTGAAGAAGGCAGTGAGGACCCGCGCTGCCTGCCCCACGCCACCTGCCAGGCGTTCCGTGGCCTGTCTAGTAGCCTTCCCCACACGATGGGAACCTGACTGAACAGCAACCTTCAATTCTTCCACGTAGGAGTAAAACCAGCAAATAATCAATCGTAATTTTATAAAAAACATTTCAGAAGGATCTTAGAAAAGGTCTTTGCTCAAAAAAGGACATTTGAAAACTGATGCTGATCCATACATTGCATTTTAAGTTTCTGATTTCAGCAAAACCAGTCTGAGGCCAGGCGCTTTGGCCCCCCCCTTCTGAAGTAAGCACACAGCTGGTAGGTTGGGGAAGGGATCAGGGTCAGATAAAGCACTACCTTGCACAGAGAGCCGAGTAAGAGGGGCAAGCAAAGCACCCAGCAATGTCCGGACTGGGGCCCGGCCAGCAGGACGAGCCCTGCTGGATCCGCCTGAGTGCTTACCAGCAGCGGCTTAACCATGTGAGCAAAGACCCTTGCTGGACACATGTTCTTCCCTGGTGAGTGACAGCTGGGATTTCTCTGCCCTTCTCATGTATGAAGGAGGTCAGACATTCATGTTGTGAGTTCCTATGTAGAGGAAACTCCAGGTTGCATCGGATTAAATAAAACAGGTGCCTAAGTGACCAACTTAACATCTGGCTCCTCCCAAGTGCCCAGTAACTGTTAGTTAAACTGGTTTCTGGCATGCGGGTGAAGTGCTAATGTTGTCAATGTGTCCAGACTCGATCGTGCTACCAGCGCCCTCCAGGGAGGCCCCACAGGTCCTGCTGCTGCTTGGACCTGCGGTGGACTCACCCTCGTAGGCTTTGGCAGCGTCTACCAGGTTGGACCAATCTAGATCTGCAGCAGTGTCAGGCAGGGGCATCAGGCCGGGATCAGGCATGGGCTGCCTTCGGGTCTCCTGGACATCGGTAAGGGAGCTGTCCGAGGCCGAGAACTCCCCTGTTGGAAGGAGCAAATGGTTAAGATACTTCTCATGCCCACAGCAGCACCCCTCGCAAACTTGTCCGATTTCCTAGCACAACAGATGTGTGAGCTACTTGCTTCTGTAATCAATGTCCAGTCTAGCGAGCCGTTAGCAACCACTCTAAAGCTGACTTGCAATAGCAGTTGGCTGCCTCTAGTCTGCCTTTGCTTTTATGTTTTTATAACCTTCCATCGTCTCCCTTCTAGTCCTGAGTCATGGGAAAGTTAGCTGTGTGCTGAGACAACAGGCTCGTGTGGACCTGGGCAGCTCTGGCATCCATATAGGGTGATATAGGGCGGGAAGAGAAGGTTAGGGCATATTGGAACACAGAGTCAAAGGATGCAGGCAGGATAAAGGGGATCTACTTTTCAACAGAGAGCTAGATTAGGGAGTCAGACCAGGGATGTTTATTCCCGTAAGAGGCGATGACAGAGCTTTTATTTGGACTGGGAGCAGGATGTGGCCGCTGCCCCGTGGACTCTTTGTATCCTTGGAACTGGGGAGGGGCAGGTACCTCCCAGAGGCAGCCCACTGATTCTCATGGACAAACACATGCACAGTGGGAGTGAGAGGTGGATCAGGCGAGCTGAGGATGCTAGGATCCTGGGATGGGTTGATGCAGGAAAGTGATTTTAGGGGTGGCATTGGCATCATTCTTCTGCCCAAGGACACTGGGTCATTATGCAAGCAACTCTTTGGATATACAAGCAGTCTAACATCCCAAGCTGTTTTTAAGCAGACAATCTGTGGAATATACATGTTAAACCATCGCATCAACTCATTGACATCTTAACGACTGGCCTCTGCTTAGCCCGGCACAGGAAGGAACGGGTGTCGTGAGCCACTCTGTGCCACTGAGAGCACACTGCTACTGCTCAAGTTCACATAGGAGGGCGACAAAGAGGGCAGGCCGGAGGGAGCCAGGGAAGACAGAGCTCACACAATGCGAACACCCTGGAAGCAGCAGAAGCTGGGTGGAACTGCAGAGCATGCCAGCCACGAGAAGGAACGCGGCCGCAGCATTAACCACCATGTAAAACTCTCAGTGAAACTCTGTGAGTGACTCTAGAAATACCTGTTTACAAGGAGTTAAAATGTTTCATCTATTATGACAGCCTGGTAAGCCTGAGTATATCAAGCGCTTGTTTTCCCTTTCAAATTATGTCAAGAACTGCTCTGAAGTGCAGTTGCTAGTTATTAATGTGCTTAAAATTAGCAAAATCCTGAGTAAATGGAAGTCAACAAATACTGCAAGATATTAAATGTTCAGTTCTATTTAAACTCGTTCCCACCAAGGGGAAGTAGGAGGAACAGATAATTCTGTATGTCACTTGCAACCCTTCTGCCCTTTTAACACTGGGGCCCAAATTTCCATGTGGAGAATAAAGAAGTCACTCCTCTCCACCTCCCAAACACGTCACTGGAAGTCACCAAACAAGGCATGGATTGCTCGGGTTAGGACATGAAGTCACCGCAGCTGCTGCCTGATTTCCAGAGAGCAGGAGGAGGTGACCGACAAGGCAGCCCATTCCTTCCCTTCCTCTCCACAACCCCCCAGGGGCCCCGATGGGGCCTTAACCCTGGGCCTTCTCAGCTGGACAGTGACCATGTGTGGTTGGCAGGTTTCCAGGATATGCGCCTCTGGCCAGACAGGGCTGCCCCTGACAGGACACACACAGGGAAGACTTCACAAAGGGTTTACTTTTATTATTGCAAAGGCACGAAAAAAGGGCAGGGAAACGAGTGGGCAGAAAATTGTAGTTGCAATGGAATTCGCAGGAGGGTGGGAAGAGGAGAGAAAGGTTAGGGCACACTGGAACACTTCCAGGAGATGTTTCTGGAGTCTGATGACAACAAGTGGTCCTTTCTTGTGTCAACTTTGGTTGATCTGGTGTGAGTTCCTAAGACAAGAGGGAACCAGATTTAAGCTGTAGGTGGAAGGGGGAGGGAGCAGGGAAGGCTGGCATGACCTGTGAGTGACATTTGCGAGGGCCAGGAGGGGAGAAGGAGACTGTGCTGCTGAGCTGTGAACGAGACAGGGATGGGGACGGGGAGCTCTGCAGGGCCAGGAGGGGAGAAGGAGACCGTGCTGTGAGCTGTGAGTGACACGGGGACTGGGACGGGGACGGGGAGCTCTGCAGGGCCAGGAGGGGAGAAGGAGACCGTGCTGTGAGCTGTGAGTGAGACGGGGACAGTTCGGACGAGCGTCGGGTCGGGAAAGAGAGTAGTCGAGGGGGTGTAGGTGCGGGGTGGGGGGAGGGTGACTGGGAGGGGGCCGGGGAGCTCGGCTGGGCCTGGAGGGGTCAAGGAGAGGTGGAGGTGAGCTGTGTGTGTGTCGGGGACGGGGACGGGGACGGGGACAGGGAGCTCTGCAGGGCCAGGAGGGGAGAAGGAGACC